>JBDJHY010000014.1:3669241-3684335 GCA_039654485.1 Withania somnifera | reverse complement strand
CGATTTAATCTTCTGTGTATAAGCTTAAACTCTATACACTAAATCATCTACTATATAAGTTGAGGATACATATATGATAAAATGATCTGTGTAATATAACATTTTATTGATACGAATAAATAAACATACAATAGTTCAATAAATAATACTATATCAAAATCGCATGATTAATAATATATCCTAACTCCATCACCAAAGAAGGCCATAGTTACATGATCACAATCTGCCTCTTTCAGGACCTCCCTTCTATACTTGCTAGTGAAAGCGGCACCTGTTGCCACAGGGATACCCTCACCAATGAAAGCGAAACCACCAAGAACATTGTGCTCTTTAGAGAACATGTGCATGGAGCCACCATCACTTTGACAGTGGTCTTCCAAAAGAGCTCACTCATCACTTGACATGCTGGAACCCCTTTGCTCAATGCTTGGACGTGATCACGATAGGTGCTAACCACAGAATCCTCCTTCTTCAATAGCTTAATGAACCCACTAGAGACTGCCTCTTGGCCATTGTACAAATGCACAAAACCAAACATTTTCCCCCTGTAATACATTTGGGCACACACGTCCTCAAAGGCTCTTCCCGAAACCATGTCCTCAACAACTCCAACACTTCATCTTTGGTAATTAACTAGATGGACGACACACACAATATTTGAATTAAAACTAAAATCATTTGCAGTTGAGTGAATTAACACAAACAAATACAAAAAGTAACTACACTCAGTCCCATGTTGTATGATACTGTTACTATTTCTAGAGCTTTTAGTACAATTTTTCTTCAATTACAATTTTTATATTTTTTATTACAAAAAGATGCGTTAGGTTGCTTAGTCATGAAATATGTAAATCTTGTGTTTAAAATTAATAAGTAATCAATATCCGAACTCAAACCAAAAAGTAAATATATCCAGCAATCTTACAGTTTCAAGGTAAAAATTAATACTCCCTTCATTCACATTTACTTAATCTTTGGAGCTAAATTGGATTAGATTAATTCAATATTTAAAATGTAGATATTTGAAAGCTACATCATCTTAAAATACGGATCAAAGTTCATAATTGTTCTAGAGAAGCGAAACAACAACATACGCAGTATAGTTCATAAATGGGGTTTGCCTCTCAAGAAGCAAAATATAACAAGTAAAAATAAACGAGTCATACCAAAATTTAAATGCTAAATCATCATTCTTTTGGTAACAGAGAAACTTCAACGAAAATAAGCACTAAATCAACAGAAATGCACTTCAAAACACTCAATGGTTTAGAAAAGAATGACCGAACTGCAAAAAATAGCTCGTACGATCAAACAAACATCAATTGAGAGTAAAATTGGGGAAAATTCCATAACCGCGGTATCCGAGCCACCTTTTGTGCACCTTGACTAATTCCATGAGATTCTTGTCACCTCCCACCAAAAACAGGTACCAGCTAACTATGTCTACCAAGGCTGGGACAGATAGAAAGAAATCACCTACTAGTACTTTTATCCTACAAATTTGAACTGAGACCTTATGGTTTGCAACTCACTTCATTGACTGCGGCGTGACACCCTTTGCTGCTAATTGTCATTCTATTCTTTGCTTATTAAGGGTGTACCAAGTAAATACTGGACAAGTAAAAGTGGAAAGAGAGAGCAAATCTTCGTTCTTATGATAAGAGAGACATTTTCACGAAATATAAGCACGAAATCAAAAGAAATCCCCTTCAAGACACCCAATGATTCAAGTAAGCATGACCCCACTGAGAAAAATAGCTCATAGGACCAAAAAAACCATCAACTGCGATTAAACTATTAGGTGGGTGGGATTTGGCAGGTATATGATGAATTAATCAAGTGCATTCAAGTTGGCTCGGACACCACAGTTATAAAAAATAATTAAGAAAAATTCCACTGGAGACAAAACCACTAGTTATTTCTTCTCATTTTGGTGGACATAGTTAGCTTATACCTTTTTGCTGCTGGAAGGTGATGGATAAATCGTGGAATTAGTCGAGAACAGGCAAGAAGGACCAGAAAACACAGTTATCAAAAATTAGGAAAAATGCAAGTGGAGACAAAAGCACTAGATGATTTATTCCTATTGGCCTCCTGATAGATATAGCCCATGGAGGTGCGAGCTGGGATCAAGCTGGCCCGGACAGCACAATTATCAAAAAAAAAAAAAGTTAGAACGAAATGCAAGTACCAGATTGGAGAGTGAGGAGTCTGTGTTAAGCTTCTTGTCCTTAACAACCTCAGAAACAGCAAGGACATCTTTAGATCTCCGTTTCGAGTCCCAAAAAAGGGTGTCTTCATATAGAGTTTCTTTGTTGATCCAAGAAACATGGAGCTGTCTTTAAGCTGATTACTCAAAAGGGTGCTCTTCTTCTTGTTGTTAGTGGATCTTGCGGATTTGAGGGGGTGCAAGAGCTTTATAGCAGAAAAAGAGGTGACTGAAGCAGCCATGTTTGCAGAGAGACCGATAAAGTTACTATTATATGTAACTAATAGGTAATGAATTCTAAGTCTTTAGAAATAAATTTTTGAAAAAATATAAAGTAAGATGAAGTATAATATACTTTTATAGTACAATACTTATGTATAGTGAAAATTTTAATATATCCTTATTTTTTAAAAAAATTATAGGGATACATAATATATTATTGAATTATTAAGGGACTCCCTCCATTTCAATTTTTTTATTTAATTTTTTATTTGTTGTTTAAGATATATATTAAAGTTTAATTAATTTGAATTTGCACATTGCATATATTTATAAAGGTGAAACTCCTAACAATTTTTTTTATAAGGAATAATCTTAATCATTCTATCACATTTTATGTTAAGTCGCTTTATTAATGCGGCATAAATGGAATTTTTATGTGAATTTGAATGCAATTTTTATTTTACTTTTTGAAAATAAATTTTATATATGCTATGATTATATAAAAAGTACTAATACTATTTTTTTTTAACTTTCAATATAAGTGTCTTATAAAGCTTTTTGAAAAAAATTCATTTCATCAGTTCGTACTAATGAATTTCCTTTTCCTTGCCATTCAACTAGTTATAAGATTCATTATGATTAACTTTGCTAAGATTTTCTTTTCTGCCTTTGCACTTGAGGGACAACTTTCTATTATCTTTTGGAAAGCATATTGATACGTTCTTAGTCTTCAATTAAGCATACGTACAATATTTTACAATTCATTCACGATTTTATTATGTCAAGTCAGCCTTAAAAATTAGAAATTACTAAAAGAATGATATTAAGGACACAAAGGAATTGCTAAGAAGACTTGTATTGAAAAAAACTTAAATATTTTACTGATTACTTTATAAATGAATGCCTCTTTAGTTAAATTGTAAGTATAAATTGTTGTACAAGTCTATATATATATATATATACAAATAATTTCTTATTGTAGAATACTCTACGTGCTTAGATTACTTCGAGGAACTGCTCTAGAATGTTTCAGTAGGAGCTACTCTTCAGCCTTCCGCTAGGATAACTTTGTGTCATGTGGCGCTTACTAAGTGTGATGACGTGACCGGTCACCACATTAATCCCCATAATATTGTTTATCTAAATTGTCTTCCTTATTGACTAGATCAAACTATTTGTTCCTTTATACTAACCCTTATGTTATAAGGAAGCTTGAAAGAAAAAATTATTTATTTTGGTTTATTTAAAAAATTCTCTCTTTTTATATTTGATAAACTCTCTAGTATATTTAATATAAATTATTTAAGACCGTAATATGTAAAGAATATTTAATACATTAAACATATTTTAATTTAAGATACTAAAATTCTGAATAATCAATCTATATGTCCATAGGTTTTGTCCCTCTATTTATTAAAAAAATTTACAAATTCAACAAATTATACATCATTACAATTAGTTAACTATTTATAGCTTATGTTAAAATGTAATGCCTTTTTTTTGTTTTAGTAATTTAGGTCTAGAATATATACAAAGAGACTAGAAAGCTCATATATTAATTATTTAACAAGTTGAATATCAAATGTGTACGAATCTCACTAGCCCAAAAAAGAAGACAAGACTGGCCACCCCTCAACACCCCGACGCTTCCCCCCCCCCCCCCCCCAAAAAAAAAAAAAAAAAAAAAAAAAAAAAAAAAACCCAAACCCCCTAACTTGGAATGATGTATAAATATAAAAGTGAAACCAAGATTTACCTAAGAACAATTTTACTGGTCATTCCACAAGTGTGTAAAGCTGAGAAGTGAAGAAAGAAGAAGCAAAAGTGGACTTAAAGGTATGCCTCCAAGAAAAGAACTCTGCAGGAATTTTATGCGAGGCAGGTAAAAATAAATAAATAAATAAATTTTGGGTTTTATTTATCAATTAAAATACTTTATTATGCAATATATTGATAGTGTTCTTGAAAATCCCTTGAAACTTTCATTTCAAGATTCATTTTTTTTCTTAGTATGGATAAAGGCGTAGAGTTTAGTAAAAATAGTTCCTTTAAGCATTGTATGTGGGCTTTGGGGGGAGGGTGAGTGCAGTGGCGGCGGAGCCAGGATTTTTAATAAGGAGGTTTAAAACATGAAAAAGTAAATGTAAGTATTGTAATTTTTTATCGAAGGGGGTTGGGTGGACCCTAATCCGAAGCTGGCTCCACCCCTAGGTGGGTGGATGAATTGAGAACGAATTTAGAGGATTCGTTTAGGTGAATAGTTGTTTAGTATTGATGGGAAGTTGGTTGATTGATTGTTGTGCATATATTCATGGGTTCTTGAAAAATCCTTGGAGCCTTCGTGTGAAGATTCTATTTTTTTGTTTCTTGCTTCCTTAATGCCGTAGCTCACCATTAGTATGGATAAAGGTGTAAATTTGAGGAAAGATAATTTCTTTGAACATTGTATTGGGGATTGAGGGGGGGGGGGGTTGAATTTAAGAATTCATTGAGCTGATTAGTTGTTTAGGATTGATGGGAAGTTGGTTGGTTGATTGTTGTACTCAAATCTTTATTGATAATGCCTGAAAGATCATAGCTAAGTAAAGTCATGAGCTTCAACATCCAAGGGTGTGGCCGATGGTTAATGAAGTGGGTTGAAAATCATGATATCTTTTTGTTTCAATTTGTTTGTCTTGCTTTCCTTTTTAGTCCATTTTAAAAAGAACGTGGCATTTCTTTTTTGGCAACTCATTAGTTCTAATTTGTCACATGACATATTTAAGACCACAAGATTAAAGGACATTTTCATATATTTTACGTATGCTTATGATTTTTATATAGGGCCACTACTTGGTTAATGTCTACATGGAATTCATAATCAAAATTAAGATCTTTACTAAGGAGTCTATGTACTTATCAGGGAGACTCAAACACGGATAGGAACTAGTGACTGGAACTGTAGCTCAGGGTTATAAGTGCTATGGTGGTTGGTGAATGACTTATCAGTGCTTATGTAATAGACTTTTTTCTATGTTGTAAAATTTCTATGAACATTTGGTTGGACACTTTTATAATATTTCCAATGAACTAGAGGGAGAAGAAATTGAGAAGTGACACTGTTTCTCATTTGTGATTCTTTTCTTAATTTTGTTTCGTTTTGGTCTTATTTTAGTCTCTTTTCCTTTCTTCTCCGTGAAGGACAAGAATGTTAAATACCCCTAGATTTGATGTTATTTATTTGTCTGTCAATGTAATTTTGGGTATGAAGTTGTGGTGTCTACAGTGGACTACTTGGTTCCCCTATTATTAAGACCATGCTGTTGTAATGTTGTTGCCAACAGTACCACCATTAGCCGAACTTGGTAATAGCTGAAATTGAGCATTCTGGTGAAGACTTACCACAGTATCAAGGATGAATGGTAAGCATGCCTCTTAGTTGCATTAGTGTGAGATGACAGGGACCTACCAAAACATTAAACAGAAGTGGAGGAACAGATCCCTGGTTGAACCTTTTTATTTTTTCAAATAACGGGATACACAAAACTAGGTTGGGAAGTGTACTCGAGGGAGGTAGGGGCCTAGGGGGGTTGCATTTCTTTTTCTCATTACATAATATTGACCTAAGATCGAGTAATAGTTGGTAGACTAGTAAGTTACCATTATCAATTGGTAAAATAGTCCATCTTAGAACTTAGAAAGGCAGTGTTTGTGATGTCATAGTAAGTAAGATGATGTCTTTAACTTAAAACATAGAAAGTATTATTTGAATTGGTAGTTCTCTCTGGGAGTTGAGTAATCCTTGTTATGATAAGGTTCCTTTGTGGACGTACGAAAAGCAGGATCTAATCGCTGTCTTATTGATCCAGCTGCCAATATGGTGAACGTTGTAAATATCTTCATGCTACCCAACAACAACCGAAGCCAAATCCATTCGGGATTGGCAGCCAATCCACTAGTTTTCAGAGTAATAATATGCAGCAGCCAAAGTCCAACCCTTTTGGTTTTGGTGTTCAGAGCAAGTCCCAGACAAGAGGGACCAATGATTTGGGGTTCAATCAGAATCAATACAAGGTACTTTATCCGTGCTCTCAGCTGGTTTCTGCAGATTATTTTAGTATTTTCGTTTAATATAAGTGCTATGCTCCCCCGGTACCATTTTGAGGAGTTTTCACTTCATATTCTGAAATTTACCTACTAATACATGATAACGGATAATGCTTCTCGAGAAATTTTAGTCCTGGATACTAGAACTCACATCATTCTTTATCTTTATGTCTCAGCACAAGTGTTCACATATGGCTAGTGCTCAATGGTGTTATTCTTAAAGTTGAAAAAACGATGTTGAGTCATAAAGATAAAGAATCACAAGTAGATATTTAGAAATGTCCCAAGGGTATGGCCTAGTTGTCAATGAAGTGGGTTGAGAACGTAGTGGGTACTTTCGGTAATTTGTTTTGTCTTTGTGGTAAGTAAAGTTTGCTACTGTAAGTAGTTACATACTGTTGATGAATAAGTAGTTACATACTGTTGTTTCATCAACATAGTTTACTGGTGAGTCGATATCTATGTATGGTTCTTGGAACTATCATTATTATTTCTTTATCAGTTCAATGACATGTTATGTAATAAAACTATGATCATGAACTTCTGCACAAGTATGTGTAAATTCAGTTCTGTCCCGTTTTCTAGGTGCTATGAAGAATTAAAATGAATGGATAGGTCTTATAATACTGTAAAACTCTAGTTGACCTAGCAGTAAACTCTTGTAGGATTGAGTCATCCGGCTTATCTTGGCATGTTACATGATGCATATTAACTTGTTCTTTTATTCATTTTTAGCCATTTGAAAATAAGTGGACTCGTTCAAGTACCAACAGTTCTTCATCGCGGCAATCAGACAATCAGCCTGTAGCATCTAATCATATGTGAGTGCTCTGTGGCACAGATCTTACAGTTTTGCTTTTAGATTTATGATTTAAATGGAATTAATGGTTTGGTTCTGCTATATGTGAAGCTGCACAGATGCTGAGTCCTGCAGACAACAGATTATGGAAGATTTTAACAATGAGAAGCCGCTGTGGCTGCTTACCTGCTATGGTCATCGTAAAAAGTATGTTTCAGACCTTATTTTTACTTTACGTAATTTGCTAAATCAGCTTGCCTCATACTTTGAGTTTCTTGCATGAATAAGATCCAATGAAGATTAACCCCATATTTGTTGTTCTAACTTGTAATTGGTGACTTCAAATCCTAGTCTCAGGAATTTTGGTTGAAGAAGTGATTGCATTTTTCTCTTGCTTTTGAATATAAGCTATCATATACAGTGCACTTGTTGCAAATCTTCTAGAGAGTGTCCTCTTAGTTCTACCTGTTCTCTTTCTAAAACCGAAACTAGAAAAAAGAAAAAGAAGCAATTATGTAATCTATGGACCCCTGCATATATCTGGTGGGCTGAGATTCCAATTCTATGTACATTGTCTGTTTCATGGTAGATCATAGAGATTGATCAGCAGTTGCAATTTCTTTTATATCCAGTGGTCCATGTGATATTACCGGTGATGTTAGCTATGAAGAGCTGCGAGCAGCAGCGTATGATGATGCGAAATGTGGACAAAGCTTGATGTCTATTGTAAGACACCACCCTTGCTGCCTTCTGCCTTCTTGGCTGATACTGCTTGATGCAATTGAAAATTGTTTTCATTATCTGAATATATGTGTAAATGAAATTTGCTTTCAAAATTCAAGCAAAGAATTCAAAGGAAGACTTTTAAGTGAAGCAGAGAGCATTGGATTAGTTAGAGACCTTAACATAGATTCACAACTTATTAGTAAACTTATCATGTATCATCGATTAATATCATCTTATGATTTTGCTTCTAAGTTTTCACGAACTTTTTTCCGTCCTCGTGTTATTGCAGGTTGAGAGAGAGAGGAACCTGGTTAATTCTAAAGTAGCTGAATTTGAAAATCTATTGCGAAATCCTTATGCATCTACATCCACTTCTGCTCCTAACGCTCAAAGTCCTTTTCCTGGTGCCTCACCTCCTAATGCTCAAAGTCCTTTTCCTGGTGCCTCACTGAGTGCTCAAAGTCCTTTTACTGGTGCCTCACCGAGTACTCAAAGTCCTTTTCCTGGTGCTTCGTTGAGTGCTCAAAGTCCTTTTCCTGGTGCCTCGTTGAGTGCTCAAAGTCTGTTTCCTGGTGCCTCGTTGAGTGCTCAAAGTCCTTTTCCTGGTGCCACACCAAATGTATCGTTGAGTGCTCAAAGCAGTTTTCCTCCTTCAGCGTCAAGTTTTAGTCAGTTGGGTGCCATACTGAATTCAGGGTTAGTGCATTTGTACAAGATTTTTTGGCTTCTTTGATAATTAAATTTCATTGATAGCTAAATCAGTCACCAAGTGCCGGATATTATAGTAGGGTATTTTCCCATTACAAAATCAATTAGTAACGAGCAAATAAAATCTATCATAGCAACATTATCATATGCATGATTTAAGTTACATCCAACAAGCCAATAAACTAAGATATTTATATTTCATTATGTAGATAGCTGCAACTTTTCGTTCAAAAGACGGCTAGTCTCTTTGCTTGCAGACTGCCGAACATACGAAGATAATCTTCCTCAGTTCCTTTTTCATATAATATACAGCACCTAGGTTCTTTAACCGTCTTTGGTAGCGCCCAGTTGATTCCGTGACTACTAGATACAGATCCTGCATTGAGAAGCTACTGAGCAATAATAAGATTATTTTTCTTACACATGTAGTTTCTACCGTAAATCTTTATATTCTAGAGTTTTGGCTTTTATCAACTTCTGAGTCATTTTTTAAAATTAACAGCGCATCAACTCCACCAACTAGTACATTTGGGCAACCCAGTCCCCTTGGGAACTCTTTTAAGACATCAAGTTCATCTGAGGCGAATGCTTTTTCATTTGGGAATACATCAGGTGATGTATCACGGTTTTAAAGTATTGTGAGTTCTTGGGTATGCGTTTTATTTAGCTTGACTTTATTTGCAGGTCCCTTTGGCTTCGGAAGGCAAGTCTCCACCCAGTCATCTCAAAATCCTTTCGCTCCCAGCAATTCTGGTGGGCAACTTCCTACTCAGGGGCTTTTTTCTGCTTCTGTTACGGCGCCCCCTGTCAATACCAACTTGATGTAAGTTTCAGCAGTAATTACTTAACTTGCCATAGTTATTAGTTAGAGTATGGAGAAGTAAATCGTGTGTATATTGGTCTTTTCATTTCCTATTGAAGTTTGAAATGGTAACTTTCTGATGAGGTCCTTTTGGTTGTTCTTTCCTATGTGCTTGTCTTGCAGGAGTGCTGCATCAACAGATGATTTCAGTGGGGATAACAGCATTTGGGCAAAGAAGGAATGGAAAATTGGAGAGGTAAGCTCTAAATATTTTCCTTGATTTGGCATTTTGAAACACGACACCTTATAGAGAACACAATATATAAAAGTAAAAGTAATATTCTTTGAAAATGTCTCGATGTTTCTGTATGATTGAAGAGTTATCATGCGGTTTGAGATATGATACTGAGATGTCGTAGTCCCACAAGAGCATATTCATTTATAGCATTCATTACGCGGATATGGTGCATATTCAAGCATGGCTACCTAATTATTTCATTGGATGCTAACATTCAGGTAGCAATCTTCATAACATATTAAGGTGTCTACTCTTCGTGCTTTTACATTGTTACCTTTTTTCAGATTCCAGAAGAAGCACCCCCAGACAGATATGTTTTCTAGGAATGCTTCTGGCACCTGACTATTGAAGGTTGTCAGTTTAAATCAGATACAGAAGAAGCTTCGTTTTTTTTTCCCTATGACATGGTTCATCGATGCAGCAGCAGAAAAGAATTGGCATTTGATTAAGTTCCTACATAGATATGCTTGTGAGAAAGGGGTTTACAATACCTTCTTCCTTTATTACAACTTCTGAGAGGGGTGAAATGCTGCTTTGTTCTGCTGTTTAAAGAGCTGTAATATCATCAGGTTATTAGCTTGTGTATGTTCAGCTATTTATATGAAAAGAAAAGGCAAAAGTCAATTCCGTTTGTTGTCGAAAAGAAATATATTGATAAGATTGGCCAACTTATTTGCTTACCCTGTTATTTGAAAAGTTATAGTAAGTCAAATCCAACTCAATTGGAGTGTTAGATCCAACTTTTCTGCCACCATCCGATTATTGGAGCATCGTGAGATTACTCTAGCATTCTGTTAATGGTGGCTCGATCAGTGTTTTCACTTTATTAAATTCAAACTAAATTGAGTACTAGAACGTATGGCTATGGATATTGAAAAATGAAATTCAAGAGCACCAGAGTGTTGAACTTCCTTGTTGAATCGTTATACAACATTAATTCAAGAGCACCAGAGTGCTGCACAACATTCTTTTCAATCTTTCAATCAATTTGGCAACTTTCAGCTATACAAAGTTAGTGGAGTTCTCAAATATTTGTTTTATCTGTGTTTATTCTATTATTAGTTATATTGTTTTGATCTGCTTGTGTTTCAGAAAATCTAATAGAAGTTAATTCATTCAACAATATCTCCTCTGGAAATTCTGTATTGGATTTTGCATAATAAGATTTGGCTAAAAAGATAAATGGTATAACAAAAATGGCTCTCTTTATATTCAATTGCTTCTTCCTCACCAGCACAAGGGAAGATCTGCAAGAACAATTTGCAACTCTGATTCAAATCTTCATTCAGTAAGATTACACAACACTGTCCTGCTCAGAGGTAGTAAAATGTGTGCAGTGCATGCTCGGAAAAGAGAAATAGACGCCCCCTCACTTAGTTTAAGAGCAACCAAGATGCACAACTCGAACTAATTCACAACAAAAAAAAAATGAGATGACCTTCATAGCCAATAATGACAGTAACACCAGAAAACCACAATCTGTGCCAGAGTTTAGACTAATGAATTGCAGGACATGTAAATCTTACGAATTTCTACAGCCTTAAAAACCTTTCACTAACTCCTAGTTTTACTGTTTGGTTGTAAAGATGAATACACACCGTTTTAAAGCTGGAAAACACCAGCTTCCATCAGGCACTGATCTTCAATCCAGTTGATCAATGCCGAAACAGCAGCTGACATGTACTCTATTCTCGGTAGTGGACCAAAAACAACAAAAAGAAAGGAAAATTAGCAATTTGTTCCTGGATACACAAGGTGAAGATGAAGAGAGTAATTCTCTTTCAGTTCTAACTAGCATTAGGACGCACTTCAGTCTTGATGACTGTCTCAGTGGTAGTTCGTTCTGGAGGCACATAAATTCTTGCTCTTTTCAAAATTTCAGCAACAACCCAGTGCTTCCGCTTGCTCAGCGGTCTTGAATGATCCAACTTAACCTGAAATTGGAATTTCATCCAGAACTCAAAATCTTGTTCCCAACAAACTTCAGCAACATTAGTGAGTGTATACAAATATTCTTTTGAGAATTAGTGAGTGTATATATTGAGAGATATCAATCTTAAACAGCAGGAAGTTACAAGAACGACAGTCAGATAGAATGCATTAAAAGTGTATGAAGGACGTAACTTAAAGTTCTATTGCAACGACATTAAAGAATTAAACCAAACCATCCTCACAAATCAGCTCAGTTTCACCAACCAGAGCTATACTAGTAAATTATGATTTGATGCCTGAAAAAGCAAAAGAACCTTTAATCATAATACATAAGCCTAGGGCGATGAACATGGCTCAAGAGGGTCATCATGTATACCTAAAATTCACTCAATCTTTATTATATTTGAATCCGCAGTTCTACACATCTTACTTAAAATGTTTAAATGGCTTTCTTCCCACCTCTCCCCTTCTTCCTCAAACTTGTGATTGAAAGTGTATTTCATGTGTTAACATTCAGAGGGGAAGTCTACCCTTTTCTCTTGTCTTGTTTAACTCGCGGTTCAATATAATTAGAAATTATGTTAGAAGAACACATCAGTCAACCACAATACAATTCCAAATTAATTGTGGTCGATCATAGAAATCCTCTTACAACCAGTGCCAGTCTAATTTAGTCTTCATAGGTTTATCATAATTAGGCTATAACCAACCATAAAACCCCTTCTCTATACATAGTTGGAACCCGGAAATAACATCATTTTTTTATAACCGTGGTGTCTGGCCAGTTTGCGCGTACCTCGACTAATTCTTCAGGTTACCTGCTACCTCCTACAAACACAGGCACCAAGTAACTTTGTCCAACAAATCTTGCACAAATGGGAAGAAAGGACTTGGTGTTTTTTTCCCCATGGGTGTGGGAAACGATTTCATGTAACAAAATTTTCAACTGAAAATGAGGACTCTCCAAATTTCACGTACCAACAAAAAGATTACAGACACAGAACACAGGAACACATTGCCAACTAAGAGTTTAGATAAAAACAAAGCTCAATAGTGTGTTTAGAAATGCAATTTTAGGAGCTTCATTGTTCTTCATTGAAAGAAACAACTACTTTGGAGTCTCGTTGCAAGTTTACAAGCTCAAAACCTAATACTCCAGAATAATCACAGACCAAAATAACACCAACAGCAACATTTCCACTAAAAAAAGACCAATCTTTCACCAACTCCATGTACCCACAACAATATTACAATAAAAAGAAAGCCCAACTAAGAATCAAGGAAAATGAAATGAATCTCTAAATGAGTTTTGGTATGGGTAATTTTAGGTGCTTCATTCATTTGCACTAGAATAACATGTATTTTGACGTCAATTGCGAGATTAAGAGCTCACAACTAAGAATGATCAAATAATCAAAGATCAAAACGGTATCATCAGCAAGCTGGAAAAGAATGATTTTCACATAATTCCACTACACACAAACAGATCGAACCACACATATGGATCTATACAATTAGAGCCTGTTTAGATTGGCTATTTTTTATGACCGTGGTGTCCGGGCCAACTTTCGTGCATATCGACTAAATCCACGGGGTGCCTGTCATCTCCCACCAGCAACAGGTACCAGGTAACTCTGTCCACCAAAACTAGCATAGATGAGAAGAATCACCTAGTGTTTTATGTCTCTGCTAGGATTTGAATCTGAGACGGTTCATAAACCCACTTCATAAGTTTAGATTGGCTTACTTTTAGGTGTTGTTAAGTCAAAATGGCTTTGAAGCACTTTTGTCTTGTTTGGACAAAATAAAAAAGAGTTTTTAAGCAATTGTTTATAAGCCACAAGCCATAAGTTAGGATTGAATTGTGGCTTATAGTAATAAACTATAAGCCCATCCAAAAAGGCCGTTAGTCTAGGTATGGGTGATTTAAGGTGCTTTTTCAGTTCGCATTGCAAAAAACAACTATCTTGAAGTCAATAAAGAGCTCATAATTAAAAATATGCTGACAATCAAAGATCAAAACAATATCATCAGCAAACTGGAAAAGGATCTACACACAAACAAGAATCAATTTCTTTTATATGCCTATCACTTTGTCTTTGTTGGTGTTGTCCACATATAATGATAGATGAATCAAATTTCATTCAACTTCTTCGGCAGTCTTTCTTCCTTTTTTGTCTCGTTTAAAATCGATTTATTACCCCACTTGTGGGATTTCACGGGTCTATGAAATCCTTAAAAGAAGTCTATCAGATTATACGGATGCTTGTCCCTATTTTGACTCTTGAATTAGGAATAACAATATCGTTGTTGTTGTTTAAAATCAATTTGGATTCTTCCATCTGATCCAGTTATTAAAATTTCCTTGTTCTGGGATCCTTCATCTTTGTTTTATTTTAAATTATTGAGTTTAGACATTACTTCACTGCTTTTTTAACCTTTCCAAACGGCAGCAACATACCCTTTTTGTGATTTTTATGGAAGAATCCTAAAAACGTATGGATTCCAATGATTATGCTGCCAGCCTCCTGAAGAGTGCGAAGTGCATAGACCAGGTGACTAAAGATGTAGCTCCATGGTCCACTCTTCAGGCCTGATAGGTGGTGGTATCACACCCTTCTCAAAGGAAGTCCTTTTAACCTCTTCCTTAATCATTGAATTAAAGTTATAAAAGAATGAACTGAGCATCTGTTCACATAGTTTGTTGTAGTTCTGTAGTTGCCAAAAATAAAAAACTCACTATTGGATTGGTCAACAAACTGAAAAGAAACAATTTTCACCTAATTCCAATACACACAAACAGATCAGACTACACACGAATGAATCTCTAAAATTAGTCTAGGTATGGTCGTATGGGTAACATTTGGTGCTTTTTTATTTTATCAATGACACAAACACTTATTTTGAAGTCCATTGCAAGTTACTGATTGATAAGTTAAAGAATACTCAGATAAGCAAAGATCAAATAACACAATCAGCAAACTAGGAAAAAAATACAAATTTTCACAAACTTACACTCTGTTCGGATGCTTGTTACATATCGTTTCATAATGCATCATATTGTATTGTATTATACTGTGTTATCTTGATGACTACAGCGTTAACATAATCACACATGAACAAGGGTAGAGCTATTATAAAACATAAGAAAAAATAGGTAAGGACGCGATCACATCAAATTGGTCCTTATATAAAAATATGACTTTATATCCATAGGTGAACAACAACAACGACAAACCCAACATATTCCACAAAATGAGGTCCGCAGAGGGTACATCGGCGGAGCCAGGAATTTGGCCAAGGGTGTGCAAA
>JBDJHY010000014.1:3607953-3625221 GCA_039654485.1 Withania somnifera | reverse complement strand
ATTTTGTTTTACTAAGATTTGATTTATATGGACTACGTACACTTTATCCTTTTCGGACCCACTTTATCGGAATATATTGGGTATGTTGTTCTTCTTGCTATAAGATTTGATGTTTTGGTTAAATCAACATTGAGTAACGGAGTCCATTTTGTTGTTGGGTGGGGTCTTAATTGAGTTATATTTTTTTGTAGTTTAATCTTTGTAGAAATCTTGGTTGTAACGCATAACGTTGTGCTTTTGCCACAAAAGTATTTGAGTAAGACTTAATTAATGTCATCATGTCGGTTGGTTTTGGTATTATTACTATAGGACTGTACTGGAGCCGGAATTTTTAGTTTATTGGTTTTGGATAGCTATTCTTTTTGCTTTCTGGATTCTAAATAAATTATTCGCACATATTAAGTAAATTTTAGCCTAGTGGTGGAGCCATCTTATGTTAAGGGGTGTCAAATGATGTTCCTTCCCACAGAAAATTACAGTGTTTTGCTTGGTCAAGATTTTTGCTTTGTTGAATCTCCTTATTTTCTGCGTTTGTTACTTTTCTTGTATTGTGACACCCTTTAGTAACATTTCTGGCTCCACACCTGACTATATTAGGTGGTAGGTTGTGGTGGCATTTTGTTGAAATTTTTGGTGATTCAGTGACTTTTAATTGTACTAATTGTACAGTGTAATATTTTGTTTGGTATATTGGATAAGCTAGAGTGGACCTCTTCTACTAAATGCACTAGTGTATTTTTTGGTTGATTACAGTTGAAACTTGTTTGAGGATTTTAACCGTCTACTGAATCAACTGCAATGGCTGAACGTGTTCTGACTCGTGTTCATAGCCTTCGTGAACGTGTTGACGCAACTTTAGCTGCTCACCGCAATGAGATACTGCTGTTTCTTTCAAGGTATTAAGCCTAAGCTATGTTCTTGTTTTCTAGGAAAGGAATTTAATTGGTGTGTAAACACTGTTCTGTGATTTCTTTCCGTACGTCTAAGTATTGGTGGGTAGAGTTACTTGATATCAATAGTCTAGGTGCATGCAAGCAGACCAAGGTACTACATTTACTAAAAAAGAGATTTAGTTGCCGTTGTCGGTAATTCTGAAGCTTTGACGATTAGATCCGATTGAAGATGGTTGGAAAAGGAATATGTATGTGATGTGTTATTTGTACTGATTTTGGTATTACAGGATCGAAAGCCATGGAAAAGGAATCTTGAAACCTCACCAGCTTTTGGCTGAGTTTGATGCAATTCGTGAAGATGACAAAAACAAACTTAACGAACATGCATTCGACGAACTCCTGAAATCCACTCAGGTAATCTGGTTTTGTTTATATGTGTTACCAAAAGCTCGTATTTATATCATTTCGAGTTTGTATCTGAATATTATTATGATATGTTGTATACTAGGAAGCGATTGTTCTCCCCCCTTGGGTTGCACTTGCCATTCGTTTGAGGCCTGGTGTCTGGGAATATGTTCGTGTGAACGTCAACGCGCTGGTTGTTGAGGAGCTGTCTGTCCCTGAGTATTTGCATTTCAAGGAAGAACTTGTCGATGGAGTGTAAGTTTTAACCTTTTATGTGTTATGGAATAGGCTATGAATTCATTGTTCAATGTTCAAGTGTGTTTTGCCCTGATGCAGCTCCAATGGAAATTTCGTTCTCGAGTTGGATTTCGAGCCTTTCACAGCATCCTTTCCTAAACCAACCCTCACCAAATCTATCGGAAATGGAGTTGAATTCCTCAATAGGCACCTCTCTGCAAAAATGTTCCATGACAAGGAAAGCATGACTCCGCTTCTTGAATTTCTTCGCGCTCACCATTATAAGGGAAAGGTAACTCGTTAGTCCCGTACTCCCATTAATTGATAGGTTTAGTTTGTGCATATCACTTTGCGTATTAGGATAGTCACTAGCAACCGAATCATTCACCCGATGACTGATGTGTATGTTCTAAAAGGTAGATTTACGATTTTCTGTACAGACAATGATGCTGAATGACAGAATACAGAATTCAAATACTCTTCAAAATGTCCTAAGAAAGGCAGAGGAATACCTCATTATGCTCCCCCCAGAAACTCCATATTCCGAATTTGAACACAAGTTCCAAGAAATCGGATTGGAGAAGGGATGGGGTGACACAGCGGAGCGTGTGCTAGAGATGGTATGCATGCTTCTTGATCTCCTTGAGGCTCCTGACTCATGTACTCTTGAGAAGTTTTTGGGGAGAATTCCTATGGTCTTCAATGTGGTTATCCTTTCCCCTCATGGATATTTTGCCCAAGAAAATGTCTTGGGTTATCCGGACACTGGTGGCCAGGTGCATTACCTAAATCATTAATCATTATTTCTAACTATGTTTCTGATGCTTGTTTCCACAAATCCTAAGGTCCTTCGCCCTTGATGTGCAGGTTGTCTACATATTAGATCAAGTTCCCGCTTTGGAGCGTGAAATGTTTAAACGCATAAAGGAGCAAGGACTTGATATCAGACCGCGTATTCTTATTGTTAGCGCTCACTGTACTTGTGTATACTAAGGATTATGCATAACTTTCTCTTCTTGTTAACAACTGATCTTGCTGTCATTCCCAGGTTACTCGTCTGCTGCCTGATGCAGTTGGAACCACTTGTGGTCAGCGGCTTGAGAAGGTGTATGGAACAGAACACTCACATATTCTTAGGGTCCCTTTTAGGACTGATAAGGGCATGGTTCGCAAATGGATCTCTCGCTTTGAAGTGTGGCCATACATGGAGACTTTCATTGAGGTAAAAAAATTCTTGAATTTGTCTTCCGATAGGTATTTGGAACAATTTGCTAATTATTAAACACTTTGGTTTTTCATACTTCAGGATGTTGCAAAAGAAATTTCTGCAGAACTGCAGGCTAAGCCAGATTTGATAATTGGCAACTACAGCGAGGGCAATCTTGCTGCTTCTTTGCTTGCTCACAAGTTAGGTGTAACACAGGTCTGTGGGTGTTATTCACCTCTTATATATCTGATTGCATTCCCACTAGTTTGGAGCCAAGAGTACTATAATTTTTCTTTTTCACTGTGTTATTTGCCGTCTGCAGTGCACCATAGCGCATGCATTGGAGAAAACAAAGTATCCTGATTCCGATATCTACTGGAAAAAATTTGATGAAAAATACCATTTCTCATCCCAGTTTACAGCTGATCTTATTGCGATGAATCACACTGATTTCATCATCACAAGCACCTTCCAGGAGATAGCAGGAAGGTATAAGCATAACTACATTTTCACTGAAATGGCTTTATAATCATTTTTCCCATGCTTAATCCTAAATGCTTATCGAATTTTCCAGCAAGGACACCGTGGGACAGTATGAGAGCCATATGGCATTCACAATGCCTGGATTGTACAGAGTTGTTCATGGAATTAACGTGTTTGACCCAAAATTCAACATTGTCTCACCTGGAGCTGATATTAACCTCTACTTCCCGTACTCTGAAACGGAAAAGAGACTTACAGCACTTCACCCTGAAATTGATGAACTTCTGTATAGTGATGTTGAGAATGATGAACATCTGTAAGTTTCTACCTAAGTGGTACAGGTTTAAGTTGCTTATATAGACGAGGTTGTGCTAAACAGGTTATGCTTTTTGCAGGTGTGTGCTCAAGGACAGGAATAAGCCAATCTTATTCACAATGGCGAGGTTGGATCGTGTAAAGAATTTAACTGGACTTGTTGAGTGGTACGCCAAGAACCCACGACTAAGGGCATTGGTTAACCTTGTTGTAGTTGGTGGAGACCGAAGGAAAGAATCCAAAGATTTGGAAGAGCAGGCAGAGATGAAGAAGATGTATGAGCTGATAAAGACTCATAATTTGAATGGACAGTTTAGATGGATTTCTTCCCAGATGAACCGAGTGAGGAATGGTGAACTCTACCGATACATTGCTGACACTAAGGGAGCTTTCGTGCAGCCCGCATTCTACGAGGCTTTTGGTCTGACCGTTGTTGAGGCCATGACCTGTGGTTTGCCTACATTTGCAACTAATCACGGTGGTCCAGCTGAGATCATCGTTCATGGGAAGTCCGGCTTCCACATTGATCCATATCATGGTGAGCAAGCTGCTGATCTGCTAGCCGATTTTTTTGAGAAATCTAAGACAGACCCTTCACATTGGGAAACCATTTCGACTGGTGGGCTGAAGCGCATCCAAGAGAAGTAAGCAACTCTTTCTTGACACTATCCATTGAGATTAATTTAGGACTTTTGAGGCGTAATTGATCGATATTTTATCGCGTCTCTACTACTATACAGGTATACGTGGCAAATCTACTCGGAGAGGCTATTGACTCTGGCTGCTGTTTATGGGTTCTGGAAACATGTATCTAAGCTTGATCGTCGAGAAATTCGTCGTTATCTTGAAATGTTTTATGCGCTCAAATACCGCAAGATGGTGAGTTCTACTTCTTCTTGCACTTATTCGAGTGCGTGCTTACGCACAACACTTTGAGAGGGTCATTAGTGCTGGAAATTCCTAATCTTGGATCTGCTAATGAAGCTTTTTCTTGGTTTTCCTTTTAGGCTGGAGCTGTGCCATTAGCTGCTGAGTGAATGAAGACAGCCTGTTTGGTTGAATAAAGATGTTGTTTGACAAGAAGAGGCTTCTGTTCTTTATTCTGTGTAGTGTTTCTTTTCCCATTTGTATGCCAACTTCCCCCGCCCCCACACTCCACACCCTTTCTTTCTCTCGTACTTTCTTTTTGTCTACATTTTGTCCTGCCAATATTGGTTGGAGAATTTGAGCTGTTAGTATGAATAAAAAGATCAAATTCAGTCTTTCCAGTCAACTGTATTTTACCATGAGTAATGCTCCTCTTGGGTGCGTCTCTTTCCAAGAATATTTAATGTTATGCTGGTAGATTAGCCTAACTCATAAATACAATACAAGGAATTTAAAAGCAAAAAAATAAATACATAAGTAATTAATGCGGAAGTCTTTTCTCATAAATCCTAGGTGGCCACAGTTTTACAAGCCTCTAATATAGATTACAATGAAATTCAAAGGTTCAACACTGAGTCTTTACAATAGGAATCCTCGAGTGACCTTCTACCTCGAGTCCTCGAGCTGCTTCGAGACTGGTGGAAAAGAGATAAATATTAAGTCGGGGACTTAACACATGCACAAAAGTGTAGAAAAATAAGATGTGAGTACAAAACAACGGTACTCTACAGCGTCCTCAACTGATTGACTATATAGAGAAACAAAAGCCCCTAAACTCCTAATCGTTCCTCCAACTACTATAAATTGCAACATATATATCCAGCAACTCAACAATAGTTTATACAATTACAAACAAGTACAAAGAGTTACACCAAATCTCCAAAGTCATATAACGGCAACAAAGTTTCACAAAGTCAAGTTCAACAACAACGAAAATCATCAATAAGGGACTCAAGCCCAAATATAAATCAGAATAGATAGAATTTTTCAAATCATTGAAAAAATTCAATATTAAGTCCTTATTTTAGAAACCCGATCAGGATCTTGCTGTGTCTTTTCAATAGGATAGACATCCGGTCAGGATTTCAGCTTTGCCCTTACAAAAATATAGGAATTCGATCAGGGTCTCGGCTCTTCCCTTCAAATAATATAGGTATCCAGTCAAGGTCTCAGCTTTGGCCTTCCAATAATATAATGCGATAATCAAAATATAAACACTTCAGGGTCTCGATTGTGTCTTTACCACAGTTTCAATCGAGGCTCTATGGCCAACCAAATCAATAACAACAAGTATGATGATCTCATCGAGGCATAGTTCAAGATTCATAATCAAGTTTCATCATGTGGATAATCATTACAAATCAACCATAGAAAGTATTACAAGCCGATATTTCGATTTAACACATAAGGCCCTTTTGGGTAAATTCTATCAAGAATAGCCTTTTTATTTCAATTTAGCCTCCCGGACATCCAAATTTTCGATATCAATGTTGTCATTTATTTATTGTGGGCAATTTCATCAATTAGTATACAATTAGGTCTCAAAAACTTTTTCCAACAACATGCATTGAACCGATAATTTACGATACAACTCAAGTAAAGCCATGATCCTGCAAATTCATCAAATATGATCATGGTTCAAAAAATTCACCAAGTGTGTTTATTACCCCTACTTGTTTATTTTAAGACCAACATGATAGATGATAGTTTTCCCCCAAAGCACATATATCATCCTAAGCCAACAAGTCAACTAGCAGACAATTGAACAATTAGGAAGCCATTGTTAATAATTTATAGAAAGCCATTAAACCTCAACATTCCTTAATTCTAAGAACCAAGCTACTCATGTGTTTTTTCCTTGCGAATAGCCTCCAATCAAGCAAAATCTAATTACCCACACAAAAAATACACTAATTAACACCCAAAATTAAATAATCAAGGTTTACGCAAAAATCAATGCCGGCCCACGGAGTCAAGATCAAATTTTAGTCATAAAATAATGTTACCCATCACTATGGGATGTTAAATATTAAGTTTCATCAAAACCCCATTTCATTTCATTGTTAAAATCATGTTTTCTTCACTTTCTGAATTCAACATTTAACCCATTGTTTTAGGCTTCAAAACCATGAAATTTTTATGAAAATCATGTCCAAGTGATGCAAATCGATGAAATGATAATTAGAGAACTTACCCAAGTGATTAGCTTCAAAAACCTTGCTCTACTATGCCAAATTAAGGGTTTTGATTCGTGGTTTGCATGTGAAATGAGAAACACTTCGTGAAATTCTATTTTAAAAAGTCCTCGCGTGCACTTCCAAATCCTTCTTCATGCTGGCGGAGACCCTTATGCATTCATGAAGGTCAGCAGAAAAATTTTCATCACAATCGCGGAAGGTCAAAGTCCACCAATGCATCATGAACACAATCAAACCCCTCACGAACGCGATGCTTTAGGAAAGATGCTCATCACGAATGCGACTGCTATGTTGTGAACACGATGAAGAAATTATTACCTTCCACGAATGTGACCAAGACGTATAGAAAACGCGGAGAAGGAAGTCATGGCCAATAGCAAACAACAACTATTTTATAAGGAAAAATGACTTGAACAAGCCCCTCGGGATTTGTTCAGAATCTCGTGACACAAACCATATATGCAAATATATTATTTTAGATGTTTCGGACTCAAGGGAACCATCAAATCACGTGTACGAGGTCTCCTTAACTCAGTACTCATTAAAAGCCCATTTTTAACTAAAAATACTAAAATGACCAAAATACTTTCGGGGCTCACTAAAAATATAAAAGACCTTATTCTAGGCTAAATTCCACCTTTCGAATTCAACGAAATAATTAAATTTTTTATCTGAGCACTCTACCAAATGTTGAGTCAAGTCAACCATTTTACGTAAAACTCAAATTTAACCTGTCTAAATGCTCAAATTTACCACGAAAGGTCTAAATCCAAAAACCATAGTGTAACTAGACCAAACTTGACATTCCACAATTGTTGAAACTGATGAATTTCTGAGACGAGGTCTAGAACTCTAGATGACCCTTATAGTTCCTCATTTGAACTTAAAAGCTCCAAAACTCAAAGTTCTCAAACTTTTACCTCAAATCACATCCTGCACCCGAACCAACCATGGGATAACACTTAGTTTGATATAATGAGATTAGGGGAAGGGAAAAATGGTCAAAATACTCAGAAAATATAAAAATGACCTTTAGGGTCATTACAACATCCACCACTAAAAATCATATTCGTCCTCGAACATAAGGAAAGAATGACGTACGGTCTCAACCCGGAGTATGATGCATAACTTACTAACCTTGTTTCCGTTTCTGAAGTGAGCCTTTCAACATAACACTACCACAACATACAACAAGGCAGAATTTTTTAGTCAAAACTAAGAATCTGCACATCAAGGATACCCAATGGCAACCATAACAATAACAAAACTAGTGTATTCTCACACCTTCGGTATGACCAAGACAATCAAGGTCACTCCAAAGACTCAAATTGAGCTAGTCATTTCTAAACCATCGAACAATCATCAAATAGACTTATTACTTAAATCTGACCACGAATACATGAGCCAATACCATTCTGAAATGAATATCAAACTGAATATCAACTAACACTCATCCTTATGGTGATCAAATTATGATTGACTCACTCATAATGGTGTCATCATTTGGCATAAGTATTTCATGTTGTTTGACTGCACCATCCGATTTGAAATCAACTGACACTCATCGAAGAGGAACCCAACTAGTCTAGTCGTCAATATTGCTTTAACGTTGACTTTTATAATGAGATGCATACCCACCGATTTCATATAAGATGATGACATGACATACTTACTAACAATTCACTATCCAACATAGACTATAACTGACAATACTGGTTCACATGTACAACCAATATCCCAAGTGGTCATACAACTCAGATGAAATACTGCATAAACCTAAATATCAAGTTTTTCTCACATGGTAGGTAGTCTTACCACTAAGAACACATTTATGATGCCCTACCTCAATATAGACATATATGCATTTTGACTTATATGCAACTAGTCTCCTAAATATCCAAACGTCGAGTCCTGTAACGCGACCTATCAAAACTACATGACCCATGACTAACATTCACTCCTTTACCCGAATCAATCAATTGTTCATGTTTTAGTACTCAAGATTCAAAGATACATGTCATTACCTTTCCAATCCGACACTTTGACCGTAACACACTGAACACTTATTGCTTAGACGAAAATTTCTATAGACGATGACATGACAAACTATCCACAACTATCCATACATAAATTTTTGATTCTCAGTTTTTCAAACCACAAGTAAAATGAACTCTCCCATGACCCCCATAAATTATCCAAGGTATTAACCCGACTCAATCCATTTCTCTTCCGCCACACCAAACCAAGGCTACTCAATGATTAACAAACTGAACTGATAGGACTCTACTTTCCTAGATGAGGTTCAAATAGACTGAAGCAATCGAGACCTTTAATCTTCAAAAAGTTACCACAAGACACTTAAATACCACTCTTTAATAGGATAATACGATTGATGAGGAAAAAGTGAAGGAAGAACCACCTCCTACTGAATCCCATTGGGAATCAAACATTCCTTCTAACTATAGAACAACAACTCCACAATCTTATGTGCTGTCAGTAATAACTGAACACCTACTAACAAAGGGAATAAAAAGGTAACTCATGCACAATTCGAAACTTTTCTATTTCAAACTCTAAAAGAGGTCAAGACAGAACCAGAGTCTGAACAACTATCTATAGCAATTAGCTAAACACTGAGAGTTCTTTTAGAGATACCCTTAGTCTCAGACACCAAAAAAAATTGCAGCAACTGAGCCACTTTGCAAAGCACCGAAACATCAT
Organism: Withania somnifera; assembly: GCA_039654485.1. NCBI lineage: Eukaryota > Viridiplantae > Streptophyta > Magnoliopsida > Solanales > Solanaceae > Withania > Withania somnifera. The sequence continues at coordinate 3,615,835 of JBDJHY010000014.1, read as the reverse complement.
GAAGTTGGTCTACTTATTAATCAAAGCATGATACCAGAAATCCCACATGACTAGTGATCTTACACAACCGTCAATACTGATACATGCCCCCACAACTCACCCTTTGCTGAATTACCAGAAAATCACTTCACATCGCACTACAACATCAAATCTACTATATTCGAGAGAATTAAGAAATCCTGTTCACTATCCCTCAATGAAATCATAATATAGAATCGGTTCACCTGATCCACCACTAAGAAACCACCTATCAAGTAGACACACCACCAGAAAATAACGAAAGACTGTATATCACATCAAAACCTGGTATAGGGTGTACTAATAGATAGAGGAAAGTAAAACCACTGTCAATCGGTAACAGAATAAGTCAACGAATACTGATGTGACATCAATCACTAAGAGGAACGATTAACACCCCTCGTGTCTCAATATTACCATGAACGCAAAACTCTCTAAACACAATAGGAACCTAGCGATTCTCATAGCTAGTGCCAACTCAATCATACCTTATCAAAATTAGATTTTTTTGTTATCAGGTCTTAGCAAGGCACCCCATAGGATTGATGTGATCGATCTATCACTAAGAATCAACTATAAGCATGTAGAACAACATCACTAATGGAGAAAAAGAAGGCATAATTCCAAGAAAGATCACAGACACAATCCCTTAAGAAAACTGACCCACGACCAAAATATGTTGAGACAAACTTAAACTATGTCAAAATCATGTCTTAAGTACCCTCAATGAATAATCTACCTTCGACAGTGCAAATTGAAATACCCAACACTACCTCCGCCCACTAAACAACGATAAGGACCTGGTAAAATGTCCAACCTCCCACATACAAGTTAGCCCGGACAAGTCAAGAATCGTTAAAGTGAACCTAGCCAATAAAGTAGTCCTCATGGCCTGAGTGATCAAACAACCGGGAGGTAGTGAAGTACATCGTATCTAGCGTTTACCAATCCCGATGGAGGTAACCTATCTTGGAAACCATTGAAAAGTCCACATACATCCTCACTAGGAAATCCCATAATAGACCTCACACAAACACACCCTCAAGAAAACAAAGTAATGTATCCATACCGTCATCATTCACCTTAACCACTAGGATTTCCTCCTTAGCTTACCTATGACGCTGCATCTATAGTAATCAAAACTGAACTCTTCCAATCATCCAACGACTCTGCCCTTCTAATAATATATGTATCCGATCAAGGTCTCAATTTTGCCCTTCCAGTAATATTAGAATCTGGTCAGGGTCTCAGTTCTTTCCTTAAAATAATATAGGCATCCAGTCAGGGTCTCGACTCTAGCCTTCCAATAATATAATGCTATAATCAAAATATAGACGGTCAGGATCTTGGCTATGTCTTTACTGTAGTTCCAATCGAGGCTCTATGACCAATCAAATCAGTATCAACAAGTACGATGATCTCATCGAGGCATAGTTCAAAATTCATAATCAAGTTTCATCAATGAATAATCATTACAAATCAACCATAGCAAGTATTACAAGTCGTGATTTCAATTTAAACATAAGGCCCTTTTGGGCAAATTCCATCAAGAATAACCCTTTTATTCCAATTTAGCCTCCCGGGCATCCATATTTTTGATATCATGGTTGTCATTTATTTATTGTGGGCAACTAGTATACAATTAGGTCTCAAAAATTTATTCAAGTCATCATTTCCAACAACATGTCTCGAACCAACAATTTACAATACAACTCAAGCAAAGTCATGATCCAACAAATTCATCAAGTATGATCATGCTTCAACAAATTCATCAAGGGTGTTCATTACCCCCACTTGTTTATTTTAAAATCAACATGACAGAGAATACTAGTTTTCCCCAAAGCACCCATATCATTCTGAGCCAACAAGTCAACTAGCAGACAACTGGACAATTACAAGTAATGTAACAATTTATAGAAAATCATTAAACTCAACTTGCCTTAATTTGAAGAATCATACTAATCAAGTATTTTTTCCTCGCGAATAGCCTCCAATCGAGAAAAATCTAATTACCCATACAAGAAATACACTAATTAACACTCGAAATTAAATAATCAAGGTTTATGCAAAAATCAACCCTAGCCCATGGAGTCAAGATCGAATTTTAGTCGTAAAATAATGTTATCCATCACTATGTGATGTTAAATATTAAGTTTCATCGAAAACTCATTACATTTCATTGTTAAATCACAATTTTCCTTCATTTTCTATTTGAATAGTTAACTCACTATTTTAGGGTTCAAAACCATGAATTTATTGATGAAAATCATGTCAAAGTGATGAGAAATCAATGAATAATGACTTGGAAACTTACCCAAGTGATTATCTTCAAAAACCTTGTTCTACTATACCACAATAAGGGTTTTGAGTCGTGGTTTGCATGTGAAATGATAAACATTTCGTAAAATTCTATTTTTAAAAGTCCCCAGGTGCACAATCAAATCTTTCTTTGTGCTCGCGGAGACCCTTCTGCCTTTACAAAGGTTAGAAGAAAGTGTTCATCGCGATCGCGGGTTCCCCATCATAATCGCGGAAGGTCAAAGTCCACCAGTGCATCACGAATGCAGTCAAACCCCTCGCAAATATGATGATTTAGGGAAGACGCTCATTGCGAACGCGACTGCCATGTCGCGAAAGCGATGAAGAAAATCATTACGTTCTTCGAACACGACCCATATGTCACGAACACAGAGAAGGAAGTCATGGCCAACAACAAACAACAGTTATTTCATAAGGAAAAATGACTTCGACAGGCCCCTCGAGAATCGTTCGAAATCCTGTGACATAAACCATATAAGAAAGCATACTATTTTTTATGTTCCGAACTCAACGGAACCATCAAAATCACGCGTACGAGGTCTGCTTGATCCGATACTTTAAGGATCGAATTTTAACTAAAAATACCTGAATACCCTTCGACTCACGACAAATATAACAGACCCCATTCTAGGTAAAATTCCACCTCTCGGATTCGGTGAAACCATCAGATTTTCGATCTAAGTACTCTAAGACCAAATGTTGACTCAATTCAACCATTTCACTTAAAACTTCAACTTTAGCTCGTCTAAACCTTCAAACTCATAACGGAAGGTCTAAAACAGGAATGAGAGTGTAATTAGACCAAGCTCAACATTCTAAAGCTGATGGAACTGATGAATTTCTGATACGAGGTCCAGAATTCTACATGACCCGTATAGTTCCTTATTTGAACTTAAAAGCTCCAAAACTAAAAAATCTCAAACTCTTACTTTGAATCACATCCCGCACCTGAACTAACCATGGGACCACACTTAGTTTGATATACGGGAAACATACGGGACTATAAGAAGGGAAAAATGGTAAAAATACTCAAAAAAATATAAAAATGACCTTTAGAATTATCACATGGGATGCGGATCTTTCCCGGACTTTACTAACGCAAGATGTTTTGTGTATCGAGCCGTCTCCTTTGTCTTTCTATGAGTTATGTAGACTAGTGTAAGTTGTCTTACTTCAAGAACCATTATTTTGGTTTACATATAGTCATTTCTATTAGAAATTATCATTCATTATAGCCTCAATACAGAACCATATAACATTACAGAATGATGAAATTCCATGCCAAGCTAGCAAAGATCATTTACACAATCAATGACAAACCTTTTTTACAGCCATGAATAGAGCTGATACTATTAGTTTGCATACAACACCACAGTGATTCCACAAAGTATAGAACAGTAGAATTTATACACATTTTACTCCTCTTTTGTGTGAGGTAGATAAATTGTTCCTGATAAACACTCTACTCAAGATGACTCAGCAAAAACGATGGCACTATTAGTTTGCATATAACGACATATAGTTGATTCCACAAGTGAGGTTCGGAAGGGTAAAGTTCATGCAAATTTTACCCCTATCTTGTGTGAGGTAGATAAATTATTTCCGATAGACACTTGACAAGAAAAGCAATGGCACTATTAGTTTGCATGCAACAACAATATACAGTGTGATCCCATAAGTGAGGTCTAATAGGTAGAGTTTATGAAAACTTTACTCCTATTTTGTGTGAGGTAAATAAATTATTTTAGATAGACAATCGACTCAAGACGACTGAAGAAAAGCGATGGCACTATTAGTTTGCGTGCAACAACAACACACAGTGTGATTCCACAAGCGAGGCTAGGAAGGATAGAGTTTATGCAAACTTTACTCCTATCTTGTGTGAGATAGATAAATTATTTTTGATAGACATTCGACTCAAGAAAAGCGATGACACTATTAGTTTGCATACAACAACATACACTGGATACCAAGAGTAAGGTCTATAAGGGTTTTATGTTACTCTTACCTTGTGCGAGATAGATAAATTTGTTCCGCTAGACACTCGATTCAAAATGACTCAAGAAAAGCGGCAACGCTATTAATTTGCATATATTTTCAAAAAAGAGAATGCAGTCAAACCTATAACAATATTTTAATATAATGAATCAGTTCTTTCGGAATTGATTTTCCATGTTATATTATAAATTTCTATAGTTATAGGAGAAAAAGGTTTAAACAGAGTTTGGATTTTCAAAGTACAGAACAGAAACTGCAGAAAGATCATTTTCAACACATCAGTAGACTAGCAATAAATTGTTGCATGCATGTAACATAAATGTTAGACAGGTGTTACAACTTTTTGGGGGAAAATAATGTAAACATTTGACATTACTAAGATACAAACAAATTACTGACACTATATAGCACATGCGAAGGTAAATAGACTAATAAATAAGCTAGCTGTGTTGGTCAAAAGAAACTGAAACAAAAACAAATATTTCCTCAATCCAAAGTGAGTGAATTCCCACTACTTACCATAGCGGTTACATATTCCATATATTTTTATAAAGTAAAATTTGAAAAAAGTGAAATATATGTATTACTATCTTAATAATAAGGTAAAAAGGTTATTTTTAATAAATTAAATTCTTGCTAGTTACTTCACTTTATTTTTTACCCGTTTGAATCCAATATCCTTATGTGTGTAGATTTTTCATGAATTGACTAGCTTTACACTTGTTGTCAATCGGATGCAACCCTCATCCTTTATTTGGATTTGAAATCGACAATGTGAACATTCTTAATCCCAAGTAAGTGAAGTCTGTTATCTGAATTTTCACTGGTTATGTTGCTTTATGTATATTTCAATATCCTTATTGTGAGTATTTGTCATGAATTGACTTACTTACGCTTGTTATAAACCTGTTACCACCCTCATCCTTTATTTAAATTTGAAATCCATAATATTAACATTCTCAATCCCAAGTGAGTGAAATCTACTTTATATGAACCAAACTTACATAATTTTGTTTTAGAATCTTCATTTTATACTTAATGACGTAATTTTACAGACACAAAAAATATTATTGCGCGTTTACTATCACAACTCACAAATTCAAAAGTATTCTTTCATCTTAAACTACATGTCCAATCAAACATATTCATATAAAATAAAAGGGTAAACTACATAAAAACATTACTATAAGAGTCAGTTACTCATACCTATAGTTTTTTGAATTACGTTGCATACTGTTTTTTTCATGGAGATACATACAAAGGGTCACAATACATACGGAGGATCGATGCATGAGTCAAGAAACCCTCCAAATACATACGAAGGGTTGCAATATACATAACTCAACTAATCCTCCATATACAGATGGATACATGTTAAATCATTCAAATACATGGTTAGACACGCGATACATTGTGTAGTCGTGATAAATGTGACATATCATGAGTTATATACTATGTCCAAGTTATGTATCACAACTTTATATATTTATTGCGCCTATAAAAATATATTCTGTAATTTTAAAAATAGTGAAATAAAATGTGAATATGATAAGGATATTTGGTTAATTATTTGGCTAATTATGTATTTGCCCAAAATTGAATGACGGAGTAGAAAAGATGAATTGAATTTAGATTATTGGTCCATCTATTGGGCCTGACCCAAACAATTCTAGTCCTGGATAGCCTTTCCATCAGTTCATTATTGTCCCTGAAACTAAGGGTGACAATAAAGCAGGCTGGGTTAAATTTGAACAGGTCAAGACCCAATTCTATCCAACCCAAATATGTTTGGTTCAGAAAAGGGTTGGGTCCAAAACGGTTATAACCCAACCCATTTATTTTTATTAAATTTTAGTTGTTTTATTTGTTCTTTTAAAATAATTTACTATTTAATAAAATTATTATTTCATTATTATGACTATACACAATATATCAATTTAAAAGAAAACGAAGTGTTTTTATAATATTTTGATAAAATTTCACTTGACCTAATTTTTAACTAGTTGAAATAGATCGGATCAAAACGGGTTGAGCTAATAAATAAACGGGTCAATAACCCATCTAAACTTAAACGGGCTGGGTTTGATTTTGACCCTATTTGAAACCAAATTAAATCTCCTAAATATGTACACGCACTCGGTGTTCATAATAAATTTTGTAAATTTACTATTATAATTGATTTTGAGTTTTAAAAACTAAGTCCATTTTGCCAAACTCAGTTGTGGAGTTGGACAAGAACAAATCCCAAAAACGATCGTTTGGTTATTGCTAAGGAAGAGAGTTATTCATGTATTAAAATTAATATAAATCCAATACGGTATTCGATTATCATGTATAATGAGTTGATTTATGCATTATCTTACATGGGATATAAAAGATGTAACAATTAATACTCAATAACTAAATTCTGTATAACTAATTCGTGTATGACTAATTTATATATAACAAATTTCTATACTATTAATGTACATGCATAACTCTAATCAATAATCAAATGATCCTCTATTTATCTTGGACAAGAGAGTATTCTTCTTTCGTTTTTATAAGATAGCTACTAGTACAATATATAATAGGATAAATTACATAAAACACACTATCATAAGAGTCAATTACTCATCATATCATTAGTTCATAAAATTACGTTTTATTTTAATTTTTTATTTGCTATGCATACGGAGGGTCGCGATACATAACTCAAATAACCCTCCAAACATATATGAATATATATTAAATTATTCAAATATAAAATTAGATATATTATATACTAATTATGATACATATAATATACCATAAATTGTATATGACGCTCAAATTTTATATATTCATTGAATACGTCCTTGTACATGACGTTGGGGAGGTACAAGAGCATTGAATGAGTACAATTTTTTTGGTACACATAGAGTTTAACGTAAAAACTAAAAAGAATGTTTCTAAGATTGTGAATCCATGTGTTGCTCACATGGCTATTCTTGAGTATTGCCATGTGTGTGTCATTTTCAAGACTTTGAAAAACTTGACCAAGGATAAAAAAATCCAAAATAATTAATTAAAAGGGGACCAACGTTTTTACTCCTTCATCGAAGAGTCTGTTCTTGTAAAGAAATTTTATGAACGATAAAAATTACAAACAATTGATGTGTTTATGGATTAATATAATATAATGATTGATAAAAGAAATAGATTATTTTATTCTATTTCAGAAAAGAAAAAAAAAAATGACTAAATTTCATAATCACAATTCATGTAAGACCTATTTACATAATGTACACGGAAATGTAGGAATTTGAGATCCCATAAACTACATATATAGCTTTGTTGCAAAAAAGCATCGCTATTTTTGTTTAACGACACTTTATCAAAAAGAAATTATTAGCAAAGAATTACTTGTTCTTTTTCTTTTCATTTTTTTTAGTTAATTTTAATTAACCAAAGACATCTTTTAGCATAGAGAGGTTGCCCAACAACAATAATCTATTCAGTACATTTAGAGTTTGAAAAAAACAGAAGGTATACATATAGAACTCAACGAATCAATGTTTGTAACACA
>JBDJHY010000014.1:3593900-3607853 GCA_039654485.1 Withania somnifera | reverse complement strand
CCCCACCTTAGATTTAAAAAAAAAAAAAAAAAAAAAAAAAAAAGAAGATGCACTTCCATAGCTTCTTGAGAGACTACCAACAGCTTTAATTTTTGGTTGGTAAGCTAAATTGAAAAAAACAAGAAAAACTTGTAAACAAACAATAGGTAGTTGGCTTGAAATTCTTAAACATTGCACATAGCCATTAACAACAAGAGAAGAGATGATTATGGTGGACACATGTCCTAAACCACCATAATTCAAGGAAAGATTTGCAATTTAATACTTTAATTACGATCAAAGGTTCCGATGGATTGGTAAATATTCATTTATTTTTAATTAAAAATCTTGAATTCAAATATTAGAAATGAAGCCACTTCTAATAAAAAAAGAAAAAATTAACCTTTAGCGATTGAAAATCTAGATAGTCGAGCATTGGATATGAAATCGCTTTTGATAAAAATAGTTTACCCTCCAATCTACCAAAATCTAAGTTATTTGGACCTAAAGCGAATACCGCACATCGATAAAAAAAAAAGGAGTACTTGAACTTTTTAAATATGATTGAAGGTTGTGCTGGAGCAGTAAATATTTATTTATTTCTAATTAGAGGTGTCGAATTTGAACAACATATATAAAGTCACTTTTGATTAAAAAAACGCTTTACCCTTCAACCGGTTGAAAATCTAAATAGTCGAGCATCAGATAAAAAAACTCTTTTGATAAAAGATGTTTTACCCTCCAAATGACTTAAATCTAGATTATTGGGTTCAATTTTATTTTGAATAAATTTGTACTAGCAATTAGTAGTAGTACTACTTAATTAATAAATTCGTATTAGTTTAGAATTTAATTAGTTGTTAAATGCAACGTGACTTTTTAACAACTTTACCCCCTTTTACTCATATTTTTCAAAGTAATAAAGTAAAATATAAATATGATACAAATATTTGATTAGTTACCTAATTTATCCTAGAAAAACACTTACTATACTTCCAAGAAACCCAAATATTATCATGTACAGAATTACTCAACTAATTTCAATTCATGTTGTACTATCTACTTTTGAGTACGTTATAAATTAAAGAATTAAAATAACAATCTTAAAGTTTTTATTTTACTCTTAAACTAAAAATCTATCAAAAACGGTCTTTTATCTTTCAAGATAGAGAATAAAATTTGCGTATACATTAACATTTTTATGTTTTAAATTATACTGAATATATTATTATTTATTGTTATTAAAATTTTGTAACTTAATCATATAATTTTTTTCATGATCAGTTAAATAATTTCACATAAAATAAAATAGAAGGTATATTATTTATATGGCCACGACTTACAAAATGGTCCCCTTAAAAGGTCCAAAGCCATAGCTGGTTTTCAATTTTCCTGCCATAAATCTTGGCAGCAATAGTAAACACTAGCATGGCCCCTCCCAACTGTTAAAGCAATTAAAAAAAAAAAAATCAATGCATGACACATCATCTTGTTTAATATAATCTAAAAAGAATAATACTCTACCCTTTTATATTTTAAAAAACATATAGCGTCACTTTTATAATTTTAGTATTTATATAAATAAATAACGAAAGATAAGGATAAATCACATAAAATACTCTATTGTAGGAGTCAAAACTCCTCGTACTACTATTTTCGAAATTACATTTCATATTACTTTTTCAAAAATACACTATGTTTCATATCACTTTCAAAACTCCTTGGTACAGAATTCAAGGAACCCTCCGGATACATATATACAAATAATTGTCAAATCGTTCAAATACATGGTTAGACACACAATACATTATATAGTTGGAAAACATAAGATATATCATGCTTAAGTTATTTATCACGATCTTCCATATGTATCGTGCCTAAAGAGTGATATATTTAGTATTTTTTAGAAATAGTGAAATAAAATATAAATATGATAAGAATGATTAATTATATAATTCATTCAAAAAATAATCTCCATTATACATGATATATAGAATTCACTAATCCAACTAATTTAGACTAGGGAAGTAGCGGAGTCACCTTTTGCGAAGGGTCGTTAGGTTCATGCCCTTCGTTGGAATAGTTATATATTACTCCTTTTGTCCCAATATAGTTGGCAGGTTTGCATTTTTCACCACTATTAAGAAAACCATTAATTAGAGTGTAATTTGACTAAGTTACATTTATTTATTATTTATTTTTAATTAATATTTCTCCCTTTACACTATACTCATATCTCTCCATGTTTATTACTAAGGGTAGAGTTGGAAGAAAAGTGTTAATTATTTTTTGATTACCTAATATGACAACTATTTTGGGACAAATTATTTTCACAAATCTGCCAACTAATATGGGACGGAGGAAATAGCTACTACAAATATATATTTACTATTAAACACTCTTGAAACAACTAAAAATAAAATTTATACATTTTTCGTTAAATTTCTTGATTCGGACCGGACTTGGGTCCACATAAAAGTTAAAACCCACATAGGCAATACAATATAAGTGCTACTATACATATAGTTGTCTTGTCCCAAGTCTTTAACCTCCCTTTATATATGAACCTTCCTCCCTCTTTCTCCCAAACAACAACTCTATTTCTTCATATTCAATTCAAACAAATTCATAACCACTTCTCTCTTCTTTTCTCTTCTCTTAGCTATGACCAAAGGAGGCAAGCTCACAAAAATCAAATCAGTCTTGAAAAAAATGCAATCTTTCAAACTTGGTCGTGTCAACAGCATCAACAACAACGCAATCATGTTAGAAAATGATGCATACAACGACGATAACAACAACAATAATAATTTACATCCAGTCTACGTTGGAAAATCGCAACGTAGGTACCTAGTTACATCCGATGTTGTCCATCATCCTCTTTTTCGCGAACTTGTGGAGAGGAGGACCGGTGACTCGGAGGAATATGTTAGTGTTGGATGTGAAGTGGTTCTCTTTGAACATTTACTATGGATGCTACAAAATGCTGATCCACAACCCGAGTCAATGAATGAGCTCGTTGAGTTTTATTCCTGCTGATCGATTCAGAATGAACGTGATCTTATTATATTATATATATATGGATACATTTTGAATTCTCTCTTCTTTTTTTTTTCCTTTTTCGAATGTATAAATAGTTTTGAGTGATTAAAAGCAATCAGTTCAGTTGAACCTACTGAATTCGATCGCCACGTAGTTGGTGAGCTTTTTTGTTATACTTTTTCTTCTTTTTACTAGATTTGTTCATTTGATTTTGATAAACTGATTGATTGTTCAAATGGATAATCTCACAATAGAGGGATAATTAAGACTAATGTCTACTTGATTAATTATTGTTTCTTTAATGCATGGTGTTGCATTCTAATGTATGCATTTATCCTCAAAAATCCAGCCTTCATCTTGTTCTATCTGGTATTAGTTACCATTCTACTTTGAAGTTTTGTCTTTTTAACTTTTTTGCTCTTTGGAACCAGTGGCGTACCCAGGATTTAGGGTCGTGGGTGTTCAGAAATTTCAAATATACATATTGACATTCAAAGCTGTAAGATTCCTCCTGAAAACAAAAACACTCAACTATCTTCTTGATTTAATGGATGTTTTTTTTCATCTTATACCTATTTTTATACATTTCTTATTTAATTATACTATTTCTGCGTTGAACTTAACAAATGCCGAAGCACCACAAATTTGAACCTTGATTTGGGTGTTTCCGGAGAAAAAAGGAATGTAGTTTGGGGTAGGAAATATTTCTTGTTCACATAGGTTTGGGAAGGGTTGTATCCCAAAAGGTGCAATGTGGATGGGTAACTTATTGTGACTCAAATATCAATAGGTGATTTTACGGAATATAGACTATATGTCACACGAGAATAATTTTACCGTTGCTATAGATTGACAACTTCATATTAGCTTTTCTACTGTGAAAAAAATGTTTCATTTTGACTATACATGTGTGTTATCAAAGTAAGTAACCTTAAGAAGCTACCTAATTACTCCAAAACTTTGAGTAATTATGTTCAAAGGAAATACTTGTTTGTTCTTGAATTTGTTTTTCCAAAAGGGAAATTTTATAACTTGTAAAATATAGAATAAAATTGCATATAATAAATTTTTATGATTTAATTTTTTTTCAGACATCGTCAGAGTCAATATTTAGTACAAACGGAGTGACCAAAATCAATAAGAAAAATTTTGAAGCTAGGTTGAAAGGTCCCCCAACAACCCCAACCCCCCCCCCCCCCAAAAAAAATAAATAAATAAATAGAAGAAACTAGTCCACTACCAACATCAATAGCAAACAAGTAATTAAGTGGAGTAGACAACTTCATCCCAATTGTTGACAAAAAAGAAAAACAAGATAAAACATCGTGCTAAATTTGAGGATCTAGCTGTACTGTACATTTAGTGGTGGAGACAGTACTCCTAGTCCTCTACAAGGTGGGTAGGGTCTCAATAGCGGAGCCAGACATCTTGTGAAAGATCTGCTAATTTTTTTTAAGAATGTTTAAAATTAAATAAATATTTATAATAGTTAATATTTAATCTCTATACTCCATATAATATTCCGATAAAAGGTATGCATCTGGTCATCCTTCGCTAAAGGTACCTACGTCACCGATCTCATCTCCCAAAAGATTCACTATACATTTTTTCCCAGCTTGACGATTGGTATTTATTCTGAGTCTCGATTAAATTTATATTCGCATAAAAAACTTATCTACATTGAGGATAAAATGCTCTGTAATAAAAGCAACTTTAAATCCAATATGACTCGAATTTAAGATCTCTAATTAAAAATAAAGGCGTACTTATTACTTTACCACAACCCTTATTATTACTATACATATGGATACTTCCTCTTGGTATGCGGATGTTACTTAGTTGGGTAAAGAGTTTAAGACAAAACAAAAGATATAAATAAGCCATAAATGTTCATGTTACTATAAATCATCTCATATATCATAAATGAGAAGTTTAAAATTAAATCATTTTAAAGTACAAAAAAAAAATACTTTAGTTCAATTTATGCGATACAATTTGACTGTGTATCAATTTTAAGAAAAAAGTCTTTTGAAATTACTAGATTCTAAATTTACATGTTACATACTAATTTAATTTTTAAGAGAAATATAGAATTTGAAACAAAGCTATACTATATTCTATGTACCGTAAGTAATATATTAACCATAGTGTCTCATGCCTATGGGATAATACACTAACACTATTTGTAAGTGACCGGGTTGAAATTTGGTGAACAGTGTGAAATTTTTTTTGGCTGTGTTAAAGGTATATAAAATTAAATTTGTACTTATAATAACTATTGTTTAGCCTCTATACTCCACATGATGTTTGGACGAAGGGTGTGTTGCTTGTGCAAAATTTTACATACGTCACAAAGACGGAGCCAAAAAATGGTTTACAACTTCTCTTTTTAACTCATAAACTTTAAATTATGACTCCGTTTTTTGAATGACCTATCATGAGTCGTTGATTCCTTATATTTAACGTACACCAGCTGTTTTGGGGGTCACAATCTTAATGTTTTGTCTTCCACGTTCTTTGTTATATTATACAAAGGCTCCTACTTGTACTCACTTTTTTGTGATACATAAATAGATGATGACCTGTCAAATATTTTTTATATTTTTTTCAAACACATACTATTTTTTCACTTTGTAAGTTTGAGTTAAAAAGAAGCTATATACATAGATATACTTTTAAGTTAAACTTGAAGAAGAAGAGTGCTTATATATATATATATATATATATATATGATTGCAAATTAAAAGGTAGAATTAAGGAATTGCAAGTTGTGAGATATATAATGATGGTGAATAGTTGATATTACACTATTAGAAAACAGGAAATTAGCCACGGATGACTGAATTTCATAGCTAAATAACAAAATTTTCATGTTAATACATTCCATTTAGTTATCAGAAAATTCAATTAGCGAAGAACATTTTAGTGGCAGATTAGCTACGATTACCGATAAATTTTGTAAATAATTTCATACTTTTCTTATATTGTTATCCACGTGGGTTATGGTAGGCTGATTGAGATTCTTCCACCTTTACTTAGAGGTCTCGGCCCTTTCGGGTATAAGCTCTAAAAATGGAAAAATATTTTGCTCAGAGTGTCGCCCTAGAAATCAACTTGTAATGCACTATCCGAATTTCATCTAAGATTCAATACATATACTAAATACTGAGTGAAAAATCAATTTTTTTAAAAAAGTGTTAATTGACACTAGCCATTTAGCATCTAGTATGATTTTAACTCTTTCTTTTGGGTTAAAAAGCTATATGATTTTCCATTATCAAATTCAAAATTTGAAAGTAGCTATGAACTTTGTTGTTGAATTGCTAATTAATAGGAGCTAATAAAAATATTTTGAAAATTCATTGCTAATTCTATTTAGAATTAGCGATGAATATAGACTATAGTGGCAAATCCAATAACAAGTTCACGAGTTTGGAGACTAACACATTAGTTACATCACTGTACGAGTCGATACATACAATACAACACCTAGTATCATCGTTTACAACTAAGACTGCTGATGAGTTGGAAGAGGAATGCTTAATGCTCACACGGATGCGGCTGATCACATATGATTATTATAAATTGTGGCACCAATCTTTTAGGAGTCGAAAAGAGATATTATTTTTCTTGAAGACGTTTTGAAGAATTTATATGTATTCGGGCCAAAAGAAATATTATTCGTGATTCATATACTATGCAACATTAGAAATTAGAATAAGTCATAAACATCAAGATCATTTGTTATCTGGGCGAACCTATGTGTTGTTTTGTGGTATTTGAGTACTCCTAAATCCAACACAGATTAGATATAATTATGATAAAAAAATGTACAAAACTTAGTATAAAATTTAGAAAAACACTCTGAAAACCAAGAAAATAGTTAAATGTTTTGATTTTCAGTTGAAATCTTAAAACTTCATCCATCAATATGTGTGTTCGAACATCCCAAATATCCGTAACCCCTAAATTCTCAATCCGCCACTATTTATTATAAACAAAAAGTATATGTACTCAAAGAATATATTATATGCTAACATGTACATTCCAAGCAAAGTAGGTAGAATATATAAAAGTGCAAGTAGAACTTTACTATGATAACAACTATGAATGATCAATGAGTACTAGGTAAGTGAAAAGTTGAACTTATTTAAACCATTAGATGTATATCATATTTAATCTGTCGATAAATAATCCATAGCTAACAATTTTTTTTTTTAATAATCATTGCTATTAATAAGTAATGATATTTTCTTTAACGGCATGAATATAATTGTCCATCTTAAAATTCTTCTTTACAACTACTATTGGTCGAGGACAGTGGTATAGGCACATATGGTGTAGGATTGCTTATCGAAGGGTTGAAAAAATTATTTTACATATATAAAAAATTATTATATATATAAATTAAAAATTATTATTTATTTATATATTTTAAATTTTAAACGCCCATAATGAAATTTTTGATTTTACTGAGGAAGTGTAAAGCTATGTGTACTTATATTAAATATTCCCAAATAAAATATGGACCTTTTTCTTCTTTATAGATTAGGTTTTGAGGTATCTTAATTACCTGCTTGTCCCAATTTATATATGCTTTGCACTTTTGTCAGCATTTGGTGGGCTCTAGCCATAAGCTGGCTTTAGAATAAGTTAGTCTAGATAGAGAAGAAATAATTCAATCTTTAACTAATTAACCTACTTTATTTGTAATTTTTAAAATTGCTCTCGCGTGATCTGAAGATCACAGATTCAGACTTAAAAACAGTTTTTTGCATAAATACAAGGTAATGATGCATATAATAGATCCTTGTGATTGAACCTTTTCTGAATTCTATATATAGCAAAAGCTTTAATACACCGAGCTGTCTTTTTACTTTATTTGTAAACCCCACATAGTATAAATAGAAGAAAATTTCAATAACATTTTTGGTTTCTCAATTATTTTATCCCTAAAAACAGAAATTAGCAACAAACAAATTCTATAGCTACCAAACTTATTACTAGCAATTCAAGGACAGGTTGATGATGAAATTTGTAGCTAATTCATTTTTTTTTTTTTGGTGGTGGATGCATGGAGTAGTGAAATGCGTACAGTTCACAGAGAACACTACTGACGAAAGCATTCTGGTGGACCACACTGACATTAAGAGGCAAAAATTAGGCCAGGGAACCAAAGAGATTAGAAACCTTAATCCTTAATAATCCTAACCGTAAACAATGAATACCTTCCGACTGACTGACTTGTGTTGTTTGGACCAACTTACGATCCAATATAGATTTTAATCGTACTTCTTGTGATATATGACTAAATTCATTTAAATTTCAATTAACAAAAATCTGCACTTTTAATTTTATTGCTTGTGAATATTTACAAATTTACCTATAATTATCAATTTTTCAACCACTTAATTATACATGTATTATCTTAAGCTTTTACAATTGATCTATAGTTGACAATAATGTATTATATAAGTATTCCAAATATAACATATTTCTTATATGTAGGGATCTGAAAAAATTATAAATTTCAATTAAATGAAAGTTAAATGTGCTCTGTCCAAGATCATTAGAACTAAAAAAATTTATCACTAATCAATTACTTCTCATATTATTAATTTTGGAAATTACATTTTATAACAATCTTTTTTATGCGCAATAAATATAAAGGGTTATGATACATAATTTGGCGTGATACATAACTCAAGAAATCTTCTACATATATACTGAGGGTCGCAACATATAACTTGAGGGCAATACATCACTCAAGTAACCTATAACGATACATGTTAAATCGTTCAGATAAATGGTTAGACATGCGGGACATTGTGTAGTCACGATACATGTGATGTATCATGAGTTATGTATCGCGACTCTCCGTATGTATTGCGCCTAAAAAATGGTACATTTCATAATTTTTTAAAAGAAATGAGATAAAATATAAATATGATAAAGAATGTTTTATGAATTACCTAATTTATATTTTTAAAAAAAGGGTAGCTACATAATTTATTATACTAATGATTGGAGTAGTTGGAGATGCTTTTTGATAAGTTTCTTGTCAAACATACGTTTTTGTTTGTTGTTAGAAAGAAACTCTGATTACACGTTTGAAAGAATGTTTAGAATATGGATGAGAGGATTAGGCAAATTATTAATAGGTATATATTTGAGAATTGATTTTTTTTTTTTTTTGGAAGTGGGAGACAAGAATATAATTCAGTATATGTATTGAACAAAAGAAGGCACCTCTATAATCTTTAAAGCAATTTGTTTAAAGGATTTGGTAGTGTAGGTGCATCTGCCACTTTTATGAGTTAAAATAAAAATTAAATAATTAACCAAGCATTCTTATTATATTCATATTTTATTTTTTTAAAAATGAAATATATCATCTTTTTAATTTGAACTCGATACATAAATTGGGCATGATATACTACATGTATCTCGATATATTTAAATGACAATCAGATATGCATGATACATCGCATATATCGAGACTAGACAATGCATCGCTTGTCTAATCATATATTTGAACGACTTAATATGTATTCGTATGTATTTGGAGGGTTGCTTGATTTATGTACCACGACCCTCCATATGTATCTAGAAGCCTCTTGAGTTATGTATCACGATCCTCTATATGTATTGCGCATTAAAAAAATTTGAAATATAATTTTAAAAATTAATAATACGAGGAGTAATTAGCTCCTATAATAATAAGTTTTAGGTAGTTTTTCCCCTTACTTTTACAATTGAATCATTCATCTGCCAGACACATTGAACAAAACTTAAGAACAAAGTCAAACACCACAATATATATATATATTGACTTCACAGCATTAATGATGCTGGCTATTAGTGTTCATGGGCACGTTTGACTTCCTTAAGTTCCACAAAAGTTTTATAAATTATTAAGTCAACACCTAAAATAGAGATAGAAACTATTGCGGATGAAGTTTCTTCAATCTTAATTAAAATATTACATGTTTGAGGTTCAAATTTATTGAGATTGTTGTAGTTTTAGTAGTTGTAAAAAAAATTTATGATTGGATTAGTGTGAAGTCTACTACTTGTCTAGCCTATGCTTTCCATAAACATCTCAATGTCCAAGATAAAAAGAACGAGGAGAAGAATAAACGAGGCAGATGTTCTTGAAGACAAAATCATGATGAAAAAGCGTGAGTTTGAATTTAAAAAAGATGTTTTAGATGGGAAATACTTTCCTTTTTAATAGGCATTACAACGTGTGAATTTGAACAAATCAGGGCCAAATGCAAGTAAAATCGGAAGGGTATTTGCAATAAATTTTGAAGTACCAGATGTATTAACTGCAAATCATAAGTAAATTATGATGAATCAGAGATTTTACCGATGAACAATTGTGAGTATAATTTTGTTTATCTCTTGATTCTTTTTTCCTAATTATTCTCTGTAATATGAGGATTGTTAGTAAATTATTTTTCGAACATAAGATGATATGGAGCTCCTTGTGATATATTTGATCGTCAAGAATATCAAACAATAATTTTATTTAAGAAAGATAATATTTAATGTCTTGATCTCTTTGTAAACACTCATGATTTTATGAGATACTCAAGATGTGATGTCCCGATGTCTTTGTTAGTACACAAGAAGTTATGCGATATTCAAGATTTGTATCTCCTTTTTATAGTATGAGCTAAGGTTTAGGGTAAATTAGATTCAGGAAATTGATAATGGACCTTACAATTTGAAAAAAAGATTAAACTCATCTTGCAGAGTACTATTTTAAAGTCGATAAATTTTTAATATCTACATAGAAAATGTCAAAAACATGGGTCCATCAAGCACGTTCTGATGATAAAAGTTTCATGGAATATCCTATCTGAAAATAAAAAAAGATAAACACGATTATTTTTCGTATAAATAAATGAAATGTGAGACTTTTTTTGTATTTTATAATTAAGAAGAACAAAATTTTGTACTACAATTGAATATAATGACATGATACATGAATATATATATATATATATATATATATATATATAATCATGGTCATTGTTGAATACAACAAATTGTCTATTTCTGTTTGTTAAAAGAACCTAATTCTGGTAAAGCATATTTTTAAGGACAGCCCACGAGTAAGTGGGCCAACCTTTCTAATGGCCCCTTCTCTTTAGCCCACAAATCTTTGACTAACCAAAGCAAATCTTGTAGCTCGTGTGGTTTGTTTTTTCCAAGTTTATTGACCTCACAAGAACATAAAGGAGGTAGGATGAACAGTTGATCAGATCCAGTGAAGATCGTATATGAACGGTAGTTGAAATTGGCGATTCTCCTAAGATCTTCCTAATTTAAAATATCTGGAAAGAGGATCAAGTTGGACTTAATCTTGTAGCTTGTGTGATTTGTCTTCCAAGTTCATTAACCTGTCAAGAACGCAGAGGAGGTAGAATGGGCAGTTGGACAGATCTAGTAAAGATCATATATGATGGTAATTAGAGTCGGCAGCTCCCGGGATTTCTAAATTTGAGATCTTCGGAGAAGAGGATCAATTTTTCTCTTGCGAATAACTTGATGCATCTTTTTTATAATTTTTAGTGAGAACATTAGATGACAACCCATAAAATCTTGACTAGCCTAAGGCAATCTTGTAGCTCGTGTGATTTGTCTTCTAAGTTTATTGACCTATCAAGAACGTAAAGGAGGTAGGATGAGCAGTTGGTAAAATCTAGTAAAGATCGTACATGAACGGTAGTTGGAGTCGGCAGCACTCCTAAGATTTCCTAATCCCAAGATTTCTGTAGAAGAAAATCAAGTTGGTCCTTACAAATAACTTGATGTATCTTTTTTTATAATTCTTAGTGAGAACGTTAGATGACAATCTAAAATTTATAAGTTATTGCATATGTTAGATGATAGTCCAATTTTTGTTAATACGATTGAGCAATATATGAGTAAATATTAGATTCAACTCTAACGTTATTGGGAAGGTAGCTTCTCGAAGCCTATATTTGTACGATTTTTAAAAATTGGGAAGTAGAACTAATATTCTGATGTGAGAGATCACATTTTTTAACAGTATACTAAAGCTTTAAAGTCACTTAATAATATACATAAAAATTCCTAATTTTGCTAAAATAAAGAAAAATTAGTGCAACTTGCTAGAATAACTTCCATAATTGAATTAATCAATCAGGATTATTGATAACACTTCAATTATTAATTGTTGGGAATTTAGCATTCCCCTTTACCCTACTTGCAAATTGTAATGTATCTACACTTGACATGTTGGATCAAATGAAATATTTTTAGATTCATTTTGTCCCCTCTCAGAAATAATCTTTTATAATTTAATAAAAAATTTATGAAGTAAAATACCCTTAAGTTGAAGAAGGTGATGGGAGGACCAATCTGTTCTCCAGACGAAGACATCATGCTATTCTGAAATCCGCTTTCGATCTTCAAATAGAGAATTCCAACTAAAATGAGACTAGCGTCCCCTCCCATCCCAAAGCTCTACTACAAAATAAGGTGAGGGATCGCTCCCCCACAAAGAACTCAACTTTTGAAACTAGGGCCTGAAACAAATCAATTGAATCAATTAACAAACAAAGAAGATCAAAAAAGAAAAGTGAGATAATTCCGACAAAAGATTGTTAGCAGCAGGTAGAGAGATTTATTTCCCTCTTTAAAACACAAGAAAATGGGGGCAGGGTAAAGCTTGGCAGAGGGTTCGAGGGTAGGGTAGGGTCCTATCCTTAAGATTCAAATAAGAAAAGAATTTTAAAGCATAATAACAATTGGAGCATTGGTCTTTGAAGTAATGGTTTTTGCTAGTTGATTTCATTATCATAAAACGACGTCAAAATTGAGTTGATTTCAAGATGTAGAATCTATGACGAATCACAATTTGACAGGGCTACTAGGACTTGAGTCTCTCTCGGGTGGGACATCAAATACATGTATCTTTACCAATTAACGAATTAGAAACAATAAAGAGACACCAACAAGCGAAATCAAAATCAGCGAACTGTGTCCTGCTTGTCATGGAATAAAAAGAAGACCATTTATTAAGTAGTTATCAAAAAAGAACAACTGACAAAAGTTTTGACTTTAAACAAATAAACCTCGTTATAATTAAATCTATTTACATAATGTAAAATAAAATATAATACAAAATCAAATAAATTCTAAAATGGAAAAGATTCTAAAAATAGGAAATCTCTAAAAATGGAATGTCTCTAAAGATGAAAGTGACTAAAGATGGAAAGTGAGTTCTAATAGGAAAACCCACCTCTTTCATATTTATAGCTACCATGTTGGTTGACACATGACATTACAAGCCATTAGTCACCAAACATGGTAGTTTAGTTGATAGATATGTGGCTAAACATAAGATTAAGTCACTAAGTCTAATATTTAGCCACATGTCTATACAATATTCTTACAATACTCCCCCTTGGATGTTCATATGGAAGAAAAGCCATACATAATTATTCATAATACGCATTGCTTGGTGCCTCATTAAAAATCTTACTAGAAAAAATTCAATGGGATAAAAACTATGGTTAAGAAAAAAAAGAGTACATCACCTATTCTTACTCCCCTTGATCAAGACCAAAATTGAATTGATTAAATCTTTGCATCCCAATTCTATGTACGATTTTCTCAAGAATTGACGTTGGTAGAGATTTAGTGAATAAGTCTGTTGGATTATCGCTTGAACGAACTTATTGCACATCAATATCACCCTTTTTATGAAGATCATGCGTAAAAAATAATTTTGGTGATATGTGCTTCGTTCGGTCCCCTTTGATAAAGCCTCCTTTTAATTGGGCTATGTATGCAACATTGTCTTCATACAGGACTGTGGATGCCTTGATATCATCCTACAGGCCGCATCTTTCCTTGATGGAATGTATCATCGATCTCAACCACACACATTCT
>JBDJHY010000014.1:3484614-3496348 GCA_039654485.1 Withania somnifera | reverse complement strand
TAGGTGCGGTTTTTGATGGCTAACTCTTTCCTCTTTGTAAACGGTTCATTTTCGAGATTTTTGATTTGTTTTCTTGTTCTTGAATTGCAGTCTGCCTGGAGACTTTGGCTTTGATACACCGGGATTAGGTATATAACAAGTTCTATTATTGTCGCGGGTTCTTCACTTTCATTATATCAATGTGAATTGGCTCTTGAAATACCCATGACACTATTTTTAAATGACATACATGAAATTATGAGAAAGAATGAATTTTGATGCAATTCTTGGAGAAAATGAGGAAGGTTACATTTTAGATTCAAGTTTTAGTAGGGTCGGAACTTATCCAACAAGTAATTTCACTACCTTATGTCTATTGTAGATACAATTGTCATTAATCGGTCGATGGCTCCACGATCATTAGGTCATCAACTTTCTTGACCTTCTGGCACTGGGTAAGCATTAGTCTCCGTACATGATCTTACCACATTAGTCTCCGACCCTGGTCACTCCTACAAGTCTTGCCGAGTTTGGAATTAACATTTTAGATCCAGATAGACTATATCTTGTAAATTAGAAATTCTCTCTTTTCATCCGTATCCTTTAATGACCGATTGGATATCTTAATTTAATAGTGGTTGCTCTTTCAGGTTCTGATCCAGAATTACTGAAATGGTTTGCTTAAGCTGAGCTAATACACAGCAGATGGGCAATGCTCGCAGTAGCTGGAATTCAAATTCCAGAATGGCTAGAAAGTCTTGGACTCATCGACAACTTTTCATGGTATGGTGCTGGTGAAAGAGAGTACTTTGCAGACTCCACAACTTTATTTGTAGTGCAACTAGTCTTAATGGGATGGGCTGAGGGTCGAAGATGGGCTGATATAATCAACCAGGTTGTGTTGACATTGAACCAACAGTACCTCACAAGAAGAAACCAAAACCAGATGTTGTATATCGTGGTGGATTATGGTTTGATCACCCGAACCGATTATGGTGTTGAGAACTAAGGAGATCAAGAATGGTCGACTCGCTATGTTAGCCTTTGTTGGATTTTGTTTCCAAGCTGTGTATACTGGACAAGGCCCTATTGAGAATTTAGTGTCACATATTGCTGATCCTGGCTATAACAACATATTCTCGGTATGAAAATTACCATCATCTCGACGATTTTCAAGAAAGTAAGTTACAAGTTATACGCGAGTTGTTCATCTTAACATACATTTTGTTTATTTTTCTAGGCTTTTGCATCTCAATGATGGTTTTATTTTCAAGATAGAACAGTTTCAGAAATGACGATACTTACACCAACACATTGTACCAAGAAATTCTTGTTTATGTTAATGTATTCATATAAATGGACAGGTTTTTTGTAATTCATTCTTGACAGTATGAAAGTTCTCTAACCAATCAGATTTTATACTCATTTTTGCAATAATCATAGGTTTGGTTTGTTTGTCTTCTGTGCTAGGAGTTGTAGTATCTTATCCTGGATTTTTGTTGCTTTGAGGTATCGTTTGTAATATTATTTTGTAGTAACCTTGCATCTGCTAGTATCTAGTAACCTTTTTTTTACTTTTCATTATTTTTGATTCTTGTATTATGTCATTTTTTAAAATATTTTTGCCTTGAGCTGAGAATCTTTCGGAAATAGTTTCTCTATCTTACTTCTGATGTGGTAGTATGGACCACATACACTCTACGCTCCCTGAACCTCACTCTGTGAGAATGTACTGGGTATGTTATTTTTTGTTGTTCTGTAATAATCTTGAATCCATAACTCAATGAATTGTTATCCAAGACTCAATAATTTGCTAATGTCCTTTAATCTAGGTTCTAAAACTAAACATTAGATTCAAGTGAAAGGGAAGATTCCTAACAAAGGCAAGAAATGCCAGATGAATTTTTCTCATGTGTTCAAGCGTTGATGGATAGAGACGAAGTACAACAACATACGTAATATATTCCTACAAAGTGAGGTGTAAGAAGGATAGAGCATACGTACTCCATACCACTACTTTAGAAGAGACTGTTTGCGACGGAACCCCGATCCAAGACAAAAATAGTTTGAAAAAAAAAATTGTACGGGAAATAACACGTATTCAGTGGAATAATGAAAATGTTTATTTGTCATAAAAGAAAGTCATCCCAAGACACTTAGAGTATATAGTCAAGGTTCAAATCCCAACAAATTGATAAAAGAGAGAGGACTTTTTTCTATTTTCTTAAATCAAAATAATTATTTTACAATACCATTCAAGATTATGCATTGCAAATAAATGACTGTCATCTTATTAATTAGAATTAATCTCACTAAAATAATAATATTATTGTATGTATATTTAAGGCCTCTTAATAATATTTGGTTTTCCATCACTTATTTTGTCTCCCTATTAGTTTCGCGGAAAAGACTCTACTACCATAGACATAGTCAATTCAAGATTCACCTTTCTTTCAATTCTGAAAAATCTGTTCTCTCAAACAACATTGTGTGTCCTACCTCACCCCACCCCATCCTACCCCTACCTTAACACTAATTACAACCCCATCCCACCCCCTAAATCAGACACAATGATACCATCATTCCAGGGTCCCAAACAACCAAATCCAACTAAAATAATCATCAAACACCTTCCAGAAAAGGAAAAGATCAGAAATAGGTTCAGATTGTTTCTTTAGGGGAAGGTGACATGTCTAGTAACAAACATGGCCACCGTTCCCCTCATTTTCCTTGTGCTTCCGCAAACACTCTCTACCAAAAAACACCAGCTTTTCCTTTACTATATCTACATTTATTTCCTCGTTTTTCTATCTAATCCACAAATTTCTTTCTCCATTTCCGAGGACGAGGCCTTGATCAAATTCAAAGAATCCTTAACGAACACCACAGTATTAGATTCATCTTGGCATAAGGGTACAAGTCCGTGTGACAAGATCAAGAAATGGAATCGTGTTCAATGCCAAGGGAACGTGGTTGAAGGCCTCTTTTTAGGTGAAGCTGGCCTATCAGGAGAACTTGATATTGATCCATTGATTGCACTTCCAGGTCTGAGAGTTGTTGAACTTGCAAACAACTCATTATCAGGAACAATTCCTGAATTCTTCTTTCTTGGTGCACTTAAAGCTCTTTACCTAGATGGCAACCTATTTTCAGGAGAGATTCCTAAAGATTTCTTTTCCAAAATGGGGTCTCTCAAAAAAATTTGGCTTTCAAGAAACAAATTTTCTGGAACAATTCCTGAATCTTTGGCCAACTTGAAATACTTGATGGAACTTCATCTCGAAAGTAATGCATTTTCTGGTCAGATTCCAAATTTGTCACAAGTGAGTTTAACAAGTATTGATTTGTCAAACAATAAATTGCAAGGCGAAATCCCTCTGAGTTTGTCGAAATTTGGTTTAGAACCCTTCAAAGGAAATACAGAATTATGTGGGCAACAACTAGGGAAAGAATGCAATAAGGAAACCAAAGAGACTCAAGGAGCACCAAAGTTCACATTGAAATGGATAATTCTTGCTATAGTAGTTAGCCTTCTATTGGGTGCGATTCTTTTTCGTGTCAGGCGAAAGGAAGATCGTTTTGACAAGCTTGGCAAAGAGAATCTTGACGAGGGGTTGCACGTTACAAGCTTGAATAGGAAGAGCCTGCGCATTCAGAGCAAGGGATCGATTCGTGGATCATCGCGAAGGGGAGGGTCACAAAGTGGTAGGTCTATGGGGGCCCTCGTGATGGTGAACAGCGAAAAGGGTACCTTCGGGTTCCCTGATTTGATGAAGGCAGCTGCTGAGGTGCTTGGAAATGGCGTGTTAGGATCAGCTTACAAGGCAAAGATGGTAAACGGAATGTCTGTTGTGGTCAAGAGATTGAGAGAGATGAATAGAATGAATAGTGAAGTTTTTGATGCAGAAATCAGGAAAATTAGCAAGTTAAGGCACAGAAATATACTGCAACTATTGGCATATCACTACAGAAAAGAAGAGAAGTTGATGGTATCTGAATATGTTTCCAAAGGCAGCCTATTATATCTACTACATGGTATGACAATTTTTTCATTTACAATCAAACCTCTCTATAACAACGTCGTTCATCTAGATACTTTGTTTGTTATACCGACATGTTAGTTATATAGAACATATAATATAACATAACATGAAAATCGGTTCCAAAGAAATCTTGGCCGTTATAGTAAAATGTGATCACAGAGGACGACCGTTATAAAGAAATTTGATTATATATCAGATTTTTAAGGTCTTCAATTTCTTTTTGACATTTGCATGAGTAGATATTATTCCAATAATGCAACCCCATCTTTATTTTACCAATCCCTTTGGGGTTCGCATGACCTCTCTGCAAGGATTAAAGATCCATACATACCAAATTCCTTCTCTATTGTTTCATAAAGCCCTTGAAATGGCAAGGTTTAAGATTCACAGTTTGCAAAAGAACTGTTTTGTGTTGACAGCAGATATTTGCAATAAAAGATACTTCAAAGTGCAACTTTTACGCTTAATCAATAGCTAAATATCATGATCGAAATTAGGAGTTGAATTGAACTTTCACTAATAAACATGCTATGATTGTAGTCCCAAGTTGGAAACTTTCTCTTAATATAAATTTTGTTCTTTTACGTTAACTCTCTTAATTTTGAATTTTCACGCCTACTTTCAGGTGATCGAGGGCTATCACACGCTGAGCTAAATTGGCCAACTCGCCTAAAAATCATCCAGGGAGTTGCTACTGGAATGTGTTATCTTCATTCTGAGTTTGCATCTTATGCAGTGCCTCATGGGAACCTCAAGTCCAGCAACATTCTACTAAATGAAAACTATCAGCCACTCCTCTCAGATTATGCCTTCTATCCATTAATCAACAACACACAAATTGTTCAATCCCTTTTCGCTTATAAAGCACCAGAAGCCATAGAAAATCAACAGCTCTCTCCAAAATGCGATGTCTATTGTCTTGGAATCATAATACTCGAAATCCTTACAGGGAAATTCCCTTCTCAGTATCTCAACAATCAAAAGGGTGGAATTGACGTTGTTCAATGGGTGCAGTTAGCAATAGCTGACCAAAGAGAATCCGAATTGATTGATCCAGAGATAGCATCTGCAACAGATTCCATCAAACAAATGGTGAAGCTCCTTCATGTAGGAGCCGCTTGCACTATAAGCGATCCAGATAAGAGGATTGACATGAAGGAAACATTAAGAAGAGTAGAAGACATAAGTTTAACTTGATGAACATCAAATTTCCAAAAGGTAATAGGCTAGTTCCGTTACCTGCCTGAGCTCCTAAGCCCTTTGATTCCTTTTTTTCTCAGTCGAACCCTACAATGTCTCTCAATTCGTTCTTCGCCACCTACATGATAGTAGACTCACATACTTCTTGAAGACAGACAAATTACTGGACCTGAGGTTCATTTGCCAAACAAACAAAGTTTACACTATATATAAAGTACCAAAATGAGACTTCTAAATAACCAAAAACTTTATGTTGATATCTAATTGTACATCTTCTGTTATATTGTATAGTATTGGTAATTTTTCTTTGTGAATTAAAGGACATGGATCCTCAAGGCAGTGGTTAGTCTAGATATAGATTTTGAATCAGCTTCTCCTCCTTTCTGCTTGTATTAGCTCACATTGCCACACAATCCAATGCGCACGCGCTTCAATGATCTCTAGCTTTGATTGTTCTGGAAACCTATATTACTCGGATCCTCAAAAATTGTACTGACTTCCGGAGAATCTAACAACGCTCGATGATATTTTTGAAGATTCCTAGTGACATATTGAAACAACGCTCGATGATATTTTTGAAGATTCCTAGTGACATATTGAAAAGTTTGAAGTATGAAAGTCACTGTATGAAAACTACAAACTTATCATTAATCATTTAAATCAATTTTTTGGGTGGTTAACCTACAAATAATCCTCATTATGATCATAAACCTATAAATAATCTTCATATTAGGATGACTTGAAATAATTGTTTTTCCACTAATACTTCATTTTCATAATATAATTTGTTTTGGACATGAATGATATAGACTATCAATGAAATTTAATAACAACAATTTCTAGTTTAAAATCCAAAGTTCAATTCAAAAACATTCTTTACCTACTCACATTTTATGTGACATTATTTTTTAAATTAATTCATAATAAAAAGAACAATTTTCTAAAAAAAAAATAATGCAAATTAAACTTCTCGATTCATCCCTAATGAAATACATATATTGAAAGTCTTTATTCGTTGAACTCGAGTAATTTGTAAAGGGAATAATGAAAGACATGTATAGATTATTGAAAACCAAATGGAAAGTCAAAAAGGATGAGTTAAATAAAGGATATTTATAATTTTCAACAATTAGGCAAGAGTAGGTATGAGTAAATGCCAGAAAGCAAAATAACGAAGACAAAAAATGGCATCAAATTCAACTGAGCCTACAGCTTCCAAAATTGTTGCAAAGCTAAACTTGAAGCCACATCCAGAAGGTGGATTTTACTCTGAAACATTCAGAGATAACTCAGTTATTCTCTCAAAATCTCACCTTCCACCTAAATGTAAGTCTTTTAAGTATAAACTTCTCTACTTTTTGATTTATGGGTCTTGAATCTTTATGACTATTATCTGCTTTGATTCTTACAATTGAGCTAATTATGGGATTTTTGAATGTTGATCCGGTTTTCTTCCATGTGTATACAGTATCGGTTCTGAAAAGTAGGTTATTTTGCCTTTTTTTTATTATCTTTTATCTATATGCATGTCTTTCTGTATAAAGTTCTGTACCTTTTGATTTTGAGGCCTTCAATCTTTATGACTGTGATTTGTTTTGATCCTTACAGTTTAACTAATCATG
Source organism: Withania somnifera (assembly GCA_039654485.1). Lineage (NCBI taxonomy): Eukaryota > Viridiplantae > Streptophyta > Magnoliopsida > Solanales > Solanaceae > Withania > Withania somnifera. The sequence goes on along the minus strand of JBDJHY010000014.1, from coordinate 3,489,504 downwards.
GGATTTTTTAATCTTGGTCTGTTTTTCTTCCATGTGTAAGCAGTATCTGTTCAATTCTATGGATTTTTGGGATATCTAGGTTCTGAGTTTTTGTTATACTGTTTAATTTTGAATTTCTAGTGTAAAAAAAGGGATTTTTACTATTTGTGTTTCTGAAGAAGTATTGGGTTAAGGTGTTTAAATAAGATATAGCCCAATTTTAACTTACCGAGGACACATGACCTTAGATAAGACGATATGGAGGATACGGATTAGGGTAGAAGATTAGTAGGTAGCGGTGCGTTGTCTTGCTGTTTATTCATATTAGTAGTCGTAGTATTGCTCTTGTGGTTTCTTGTCCTTCAATTTCTGTTATTATCTGTTGTTTTTTGTACCTCGATTATGTATTATTTTGTTGTAGTTTTTTTCTGTTACCATCTTCTATTTTTGTCAATGTTGGTCGTTTCTTGTATTTCCGTTACTTCTTTTTCGATACTGCTTTCGACTGTTTTTCTTGAGCCGAGGGTCTATCGAAAATAATCTTTCTACCTCTCAGGTATAAGGTCTACATACACTCTATCCTGCCCATACCTCACTTTATGGGACAACAGTTGCTATGTGTTGTTATGTTTCCTAGTGAGATCGGTAAGCTTTATTCAGATGTTAATTTAAAGAGGTTTTTTTTCCAGCATATCTCAGTGGAAAAGCTAGTCGGTTGCCTTTATACCTTTTGATTTTAGCAGTTCTGAAAAGTTGGTTATTTAATTTTGTGGCTTTCTGGGGTTGTAGGTTCTGGGGATTTTATTATGTGGTTGGTTAATTTGTTTGACTTCGAATTTCCTGTGAAAGAGTAGATAATCCTACTTTTTTGTTTCCTAGTGAGATCAAATACATAAATATGCCCTTTAACTTGCTTAAAATTATATCTATGACCTGCAACTTTGAGTATGCATAAGTAGAGGCTTAAACTTGTATAGAGTTGAACAAGTGGGCACACGTGTCCTGTGTGACATTCTATGTGGCAATTTTGCAGCCTACATGTCGTCTTATATGTATTATTCCATGTAGGACGCAGACGCCTACTTGTTCAACTTTATACAAGTTTAAGTGCCTACTTGTGCATATTCAAAGTTGGTGGGCATAAATGTAATCAAAGGCCAAGTTAAAGGGCATGTTTATGTGTTATGCCTATAAATTCAGGTGTTAATTTCAAGAACTTTTTCAAAATTTTCCAGCATATCTTTGTCAAAGCTTGTTTGTTGCCTAGTGCACACCTTTCAATGATGAAGCCAGGATCTTCACTTAGAGGATTCACAATATAAAGAAGTAAATACATGAAGAAGTCAAGGGAATTTTTGCCGTAAAGGGTTTGGATAAACCCTCCGGCCTCATGGCTCCACCCTGGGTTATTCTGCCTTCTATGCTATCTCACCTTAAATTTGGTGGTTCCCTTTCCTATATGAAAAGTTAGTACCAAGGATACATTGGAAATATTCTGTACTGGAAAAAGGAATAGGAAATAAAGGGAATATTAGAAGTGTATGTTCTTGGCTTTGTGCTTTAACTCTTTGGGTAAGATTTCGTGGATTTACTTAAGATTGATTTTAGGTGAGTCCCTGCTTTACCTAGCGTATTTGTTGATTAGAAAACCGTATAATCATGTGTTATAGTTCATCAATAAGTTTCTGGATGATATTTGGACAGTGGCTATCAGGAGCTTAGAAAATCATAAGTTGGCTTATCTATGAATCAGTAAGTGTATGTATAAGTGGCAGAGTTCTTTAACAAGTGCTTAAATCTAGGAAGTATAATCATGGACCTTCCTATAACAAATTACACATGCTATAGGTTCTCTCTGCAATCCATTTAGACTGTTCTTAAAATGACCTTGTGATGGAGTTATAGATGATATTAACAGTATCATAATATTTCTTATGAAATAACATAATTAGATGGTATAATAAGAAAATACTTATTATATTGTTGATATCATTCTACATCTTCATCATGATGCTAGAGCACACCTAAACATGTGTAATTTGACTTTGTAGGTGCATGATTATACTTACTAGACCTAAAACACTTGCTAAAGAACTTTTTCATACACTCAGTGTGTGAATGTTGCTTATCTAGCACTTATCCATAAACCATTCCTTAGCTAGAAAATTGTGATACAATTGTCACTTGTCCACGGGACTTTCCATGGACATCCACATTAGTAATATTGTATATATCCATGATTGAAGAACAACTGTGCTGTTGTAATGACCATAGAAGAAGACAATGTAACTCACTTTTAGAACAATATACCTGTCAACTTAGGGGATATAAATTAACGTGGCAGTGAAATATGCTGTCTTACACGGACTTCATTGTTTAAAGAATATTAATTTGATCAATGTTCTTCAATAATAAGATTGGATATTATAAATATTATAATGTGATTGGATAATTATTTAAATTAATTTAAATAAAAGCGTATTTTTACCAGGTTAGTCCATTTAGTTGACCTGTGAAATGAGCTCTTTCATGTCCTTCAAGTCGAAAGTTCCATTAGCCTTTATTGGCGCTCACATCTGTAAAAGGATCATATCTCCCATTTGAGAGTAATAGAAGTCACAACAAGAAGAAGTTAAAGAGAGTTCTTACGAGTTACGATCTAAAACTTCTTAGCTGTATTGCAAGCAATTTTATAGATATTAAGGTCAGGATTACAATTATTATTTGTGGTGATCATCAAAACGTTTATGACGAATAGCTCAAATCCACACTCAAGTTCAAATTCAAGATTAATCTTCAAGCCCTTGAATTTAAAGCACAATCAAACTCAAGAATAAACGATCAAGCCCTTGAGCCGACAGTTGAAGAGGAGAATGAGGATACTTTTTGTTGACTTGGAGAAATTCTAGAGACTGTACTATACAATGTATTTGGAAATTAAAATACTGCAATTTGTTACGTTTTTTCTCGTCTTTGATTTTCTTATACACGTTGTCACGGAAGAAGCAAAGATTCTATATATATATCTCCAAGTTATCCAAGACATGTAGTAACCTGTCATTTACTAATGATATACTTTCAGGAATGATTTGAACCATTTTCCATGTTAGATGCATGACTGAATGCAAGCCCATTCGAAAGTTTAATCAATAAAATCGTGTCTTTTGATATATTATTGGGAGCACTCTTTGTTCGTTGACATAAACCATCATTGTTTTCCACCAATGACGATTTGATCAAAGCATTCTGTCTCCACCTGGAGAATAAAAACATGTGCTACAAATATCGGTTATATCTTGCAAAAATGTGTTAACAGGGTTATACTTTGGTGATTCCTTCAGCTTTAATACTCGTGGTTGTTCTGCCACTAATTGGAGGAACCCATCGTCTTTGAGCACTTAAACTGTCTCCTCAAGATTATGGAATTCTGTTTTCTGTTCTCAAGTTCTGACTGCCTTTTACTTTCTCTTGTTTTTCATGAGCAGCATTTGCCTCATAAGATAGAGTACAGATTGAAACTTTCATTTTCGAATTAATTGGTTTTTCCTTGATCTTTCTGATTTCACCTTTGCAGATAAGGTTGGTTGACCTATCAGTACATGCATCCTTCTTGCTACCTTCTGGAAGTGCGTCTCATCTTCACTGAGTACCATGTGCAGAAACATGGCATTTTTATATGGGAGAGCCAACCACGGTGAGTTTAATAAGCTCTAGTGAATATGATCTTTCCTGTAGTCTACATGGATCTTTATGCACCAGATTAGGATTATCTCTGCAGTGTGTGAACTGTCTTTCTGCATCAGTATACCTTTTTTGTGTTAAGGTGTAAACTGGAATGGATTTGACTGGCATGACTCAATCACAACCATAGGGGTTATTAAGATTCATTTCGACACAGTTTCTACCATTCGGCTGCTCCGTATGCTAAATGACACACTTGACTATGACTGCCTAGCATGGGATATATGACATGAAACAATATCTACTTGCATTTAGTTCAATGCAATTCAAACATTAGCTCTTCCTTTACATGCCTTGTCGTCTTACATAAGATTGAACACTACTTGTCCACATCTCAGCAGTGGCTGATGTAGCCTTTGGACTGTAGCTTAATGTTAACTCATATTTCTGACACGGATTATAGATATGTATGTGAAAAACCATAAAAATATGAACCCACAATTTCAAAAGTACAATGATTTAGTGAGAATCTTAAAGGTTGAACCTGTCTAGTTTAAATGCTGGATTTACCTCCGCATCTCAGTTATTATATCTGGGCTTGAACTTCAGAAGTAAACAACATGCAATTCTTCTTGAAAAGGTTCCTTATTTTGGATCTTCATAATCGTTCTTTTCTATAATAGAGCATTTGTTATCCCCTGTTAAGAGTTATGCACTGCTTATTCACCAGTGATAAGACTTTACGTGCTTTCAGGTGATGGAACTAAGTGAGGCTGATGGCAAGGTGAAGTTAACTTGCATCGGACCCAATCCCCTGGTAGATGATCAACTGGTGCAGTACACAGTACCTCCAAATGTATGGTTTGGCTCATTCCCCACGAAGGACTACAACATTTCTTCTGATATGCAAGTAATGAGAGCGCCTACAAGGGATGGTGAGAAGCATTTCTCTCTATTTGGATGCACCTGTGCTCCAGCATTCCAGTTTGATGATTTTGATTTGGCGAAACGTTCTGATCTTGTTTTGAGCTTTCCTGCTCATGATTCCCTCGTCTCTTTCCTCACCTAACCTGAGTGAATGTGAACATGCTTATTGATACGAGCATGGAAGGCACACAAGCTTCGAGACCCTTTACAAGAAGCCAAGCTAAGAAATTGAAGGTCTTACAAGCTATGATGAAGAAGTGGGCTGTATGGGAAACAATGTACAAGGCCCAAGGGATAATTTAC
>JBDJHY010000014.1:3438043-3448527 GCA_039654485.1 Withania somnifera | reverse complement strand
ATGTTATAAAAGATAATTGATATATATATATATATATATATATATATATTGAACTGATCATAAAAATTATAAGTGCATGACTTTTAAAAATATCATGAGATACAAATTTGATAACAAGATTAATATTATAAATATAATGTCATTAAATTATTAGAATTTTTGACAAAAAGATAATGTGTTGATTCTAATTAAAAAATGAATCATTTGCAATATGAAGTATCAAGTCAATACAACTAAAATAAATAAATTAGAATAAAAAATATAACATAAGTTTAAAATTTCCAACAAAAAAAATTAGCATACATTTCAACATAATATATATAAATATAATTCAAAAGAAAAGAAGACCATAAGTTTATAACCTTATTCGATAATAAATTTTATTTTAAGTTAAAAATTAAAATAATAATACAATGATGATAAATGAAATAAATATAATAAAAATTGCAATAAATTACAAGAAGTAAAGTTAAGAAATGAGAAGTGGAAAAATGAAATATAAATAATATAAAATAAAACATATATTTTTTATGAATATTAAAATAGAAAACTAAAAAAGTTTTAAATAATATATTTTTAAAAATAAATAAATAAAATGTAACCTTGTAATTACATACAGCTCCCCCTCAAAATTGAAGAGTGTAATTACCTCCTGCCAATTACGCTCAATTACATGTTAATCAAGTAATTACCTGCTAACTGTATAATGCAATTACACTAAATCTAATTTTCAAGGATGGTTGTTAAAAGAGCCCCTTAGGAATTATGGATATGTTTGGTATAAAGAAAATATTTTTTTTAGAAATATTTTGTAATTTGTCATTGATAATTATTAGGTCTTCAGTTAGTGTCGAATGTTGAATCTCAGGTCTTAAACTTGGATCAAGTTCAAATTTGAAGTGTTGGTATAGGATTAAGTCTCGGATCTCAAATCTTAGATGGAGCTCAAATTCGAAGTCTTGGTCGATGGTCAAGGTCAATTCTTCGTTCTCGAATGCTGAGTCAATTTCAGTTCTCGAATTGACTTGAGTCTCGAATCTAGAGTTCGACTTGAATTTCAAGTCTCTACTCACAAGTCGGGGTTTAGGTCTTAGGATAGGTCCCAATTTTAATCTCGTTTTAGGGTTGAGGTCGAGTCTCAAGCTAAGGTCGGTCTCGAGTCTCGAGGCAGGGTGTTTGGTTTTTCTAAAAATAGGGTAGCAAGAAATGGTTTAAATGGCTCTTAATGGATTGAAATGACTTTCAATAAATATTATAGGCCTTTAAATAGCCAATAACAAAGATCTACATAATTTTAAATTCCAAAACTACCTAAAATATATCAATAATTAAAACAACCTAACCTAAAATTTAAAATTCAAAATCATGTTAAATCTAAACAATTTATTAGATAAAATGTTACTGCACTAACTAAATGTAAATCTCAACATCCTCCTTTGCTTTAGTTACTTTAACTTAAAAGATGCTTCCCTTTTCTTTTTTAAAGGGTTGATCTTAAACTCAAAGCAAACCCTTATATTTTTTGTGAGGTACCTCAACGGGTCCGTAGTCCCCCCCTTAACACTTAGTGCTCAGGCACAGCCCAGGTAAACCCACAACATCGAGGATGACCTTATAATCAGCAACAATTCTTGCCGCACGCCGGGTGTGAGACACACTGCAAGAGGTAGACCCGGTGACCGTTGAGTTAAGCCTCATGGACTAAAAGATGCTTCCCTCAATTTATGCTTTGGTGGTTGATGTCGAATTTTTGTGATTGTTATTGAACTTACAATGTTTCTACTCCTTTTTTTTTTCTTCTTAATCTTGTTTAGTTTGAAAGCTCTTTTAGAAGTGCTTTCATGTAGACAATTATAGCATTTGCAAAATATTGTTGTAAGAATTTTTCTTCTATCACACCATCATATAAAGCATTGGTTATAAAACAAAATTTCATTTTCACTAACTAAATCTAATAGTTTTCGCTAATGAAGATTTTCGGGGCATTCAAAGAGAGATCATTGCTTGCTATTTTTGAAAAGTAGCCTTGATGGGTTAAATTGGTTAGTTTGGCTTTAAAAGAATTCACAAAACTCGTAAGATCGATGAAGCTATGATACCAGTGTTAATTTGTTTTTTGAAGATCGGAATAACAAAAATGTGTTAAAATATCTCTCAATAGATTGAAATAACTTTCAATGATTTTATTAAGCACCGGAGGGCTTCAAATAGCCAATACAAAGATCCGCATAATTTGAAATTCACATACTACATAAAACATCTCAACAATTAAAACAACCTAATCTAATTAAAAATTTAAATTCATTTTAAATCTAAACAACTTATTAGCTAAAATGTTACTGCAGTAACAAATGCAAATCTCAACGAGGTTTAATCAAGTCATGAATCAGTCTCGAGTTCCAAGTTATAACAAGAGATAGCTACGATCCCGAGCCAGGATCGGGGTCGGATGTTAGGTTTGGGTCAAGTTTTGGATTAGATTAGGTTTCAAATCAACGTTAGGGTCGACTTTCAAGTCCTAAACAAGGATCAAGGTATGAGTCTCGGGCCTCGAGTGTCGAATCTAGAGCAATAATCGAGGTTTGGTCTCTAGTTTGGGCATGGTCCATCCCTATTTGAGTTCGGGGTCTTTTAATCTTTTAGCTTTTTCTTCGATGAAGTTGGTCTTTTATTTTCCTTTATGAATTACATCACTATATCAAAATATTATTCAGATTAAACGGTGTTAAAACAAAACGATGATAACTCAACTCGATTTTTAGTCTTTAGCTCAATTCAACCCACAGAAATTTGAATAAATCTTGACCTAATCCAATTTTCAATTTCAGCCACCCGCCCTTTTAATATTCCCTCATACAAGCAAAGCCTATCCGTGGGTATTTTTGGAATTTCATTAGATACCGTTCACAAAGCTCACTCTTCTTCTCCACGGAATCTACCATCTTCTTATACTGAACACAAAACCCTAAACCAGTACTCAGATCGAACCGTAGAATCACACAATGAGTCGAGGAAGTGGAGGCGGATACGATCGTCACATTACTATTTTCTCCCCTGAAGGTCGTCTCTTCCAAGTCGGTAAGTTTTTTTTTTTTTTTTTTGTGATTCGCTTCAAATTATCATTGCTTAGTTTTACTTTTTTTTTTTTTGTGAGAAGAATATGCGTTTAAGGCAGTGAAGGCAGCGGGGATCACATCTATTGGTGTTCGTGGAAAGGATTCTGTTTGTGTTGTTACTCAGAAGAAAGTTCCTGTAAGTTTGATTTTTGATTGAATTTGTGAACTATTAGTGTTTTTTCTTTGAGAGACGTGTTGTAGGTTTAAGGAAAAGTGAGCTCGTCAGTTGCGATCAAAGACGAGTTTTAGTATTTGAGTGAAATGGGTGGAAGGTTAGTAGGAAGGACTGAGTTCTTGCCACTAGGAAGGGTTTTTTTTTTTGTATTAGTAGTAGTTGTAGTGTGATGCTTGTAGTATCCTATTCTTGGAGCTATATTGATGTTTGTTGTCTAGATAGATTGATTATTATTTTTTTGGTGTGCAGAGGGTCTATCCAAAACAGTCTCTCTACTTCATCTCTACTTCACCTCTGAGTTAGTGATTCTGAGGTAGTGATACAGACTGTATACACTTTACACTTTGCCCACGGAAATTTAGTGGACATGTTTTTGTTGTTGAGTGAAATGGGCTTGAATAAAGCAGAATAGATGTGGAAGACTCATAGCTTGGTTGTTTGATTCTGGTTGTGTTCTTTACTCAGAGAAGTCCCTATTATTTGATTTTTGGTGCCATTGCAAGTCTTTCTTCTGAAGGGGAGCAATTGGTAGAGTTGCTGCCGTGTGACTAGGAGACCTTGGGTTCAAGTCTTAGAAACGGCCTCTTGCAGAAGTGCAAGGTAAGACTACGTACAATAGACCCTTGTGGCTAGGCCCTTTCTCGGACCCTGCGCATAGCGGGAGTTTAGTGCAGCGGGCTACCTTTTCTTGTAAGTCTTTGTTCTATTGAGTGTCTTGTACGTCCGTGTAAGGGAAAGTGAGATTTAGAGTGCCTCTAGTTTTGTAGAACCCGTTATTTGCAATCAACGATTTCCTTATCAAAATAAAAGAAAATGTCATCAATGACAAGATTTTTAGTATTCCAGTGAAATGGGCTTGAATAAAGCAAGAATAGATATGGAGGATTCATAATAACTAACCAAACTAGTTTGAAATTGAATCTTAGTTGATCGATAAATGATAACATTGTTGATTAAATGGTATTAAATATATTTTCCACCCGGTTTACTCTTCCTGATATAGCAAAGGTTGGGGGAATTGTGAGAAAAGGAAGCATTGTTTTGTATAATATTAATCAAATAATGTTGTAGTTTGTTCTCAGACAGTCTATTATATCAATTCAATGTTTCCAAACAATTAGACCTATAATTTTGGAAATTTTTACCTGCTATAGAGTTTGAAGTTGTGCGTATTTTGTCTGAGCAGGACAAGCTATTGGATCAGACCAGTGTATCTCATTTGTTCCCAATTACCAAGTATCTTGGACTATTGGCTACTGGCATGACAGGTTTGTACTATTTTAACGGGGTTCAAGGAGTCTATATAGCAAATAATGATTTAATATTTGGTTCATAACGATCAGTTAATGAAGATTCTTTGTATACTATTCTTTGTATGTCTATCTACTTTTTTCTCTGGAAGCAAAAAGAAACATATGGATATAACTTCCTTTTTGTGATGGTGCATATTTGTGACAACAATGTGAACTTGCACTCACAGTTTTCCAATATGGATGCGTATCGTTCTCTTTTAGCTTGGTTTCTTAGCCCCAAAGAAAACACTTCACAACTGATGATATTGGTTTAATGATTATGAACTAATTTAGAGACAACATAGAGTAAACAAAAAAATCCACGTACCATATTTTATGTTTTATTAGCTGTGAATCATATTGCTTTCAATCTGTTACAATGAGAATAGGCACACATAGCTCCTTCCTGCTTTGACTTGTTCTCCATTTCAGCTGATGCAAGAACTTTGGTTCAACAAGCTCGAAATGAAGCTGCTGAGTTTCGTTTTAAATATGGATATGAAATGCCAGCGGATGTACTGTCTAAATGGTATTCCTTTTACTTCATTATATTCCTCTCTTTACTTGCCCTATTATTGATGTAGAGTGCCATCCTCAATGGTCGAGAGGAAACACAATTTATTGGTATGGTAGGAGCAGATTATGACATGTCATTTATCTTATGCCTTTTTTCTTCCATTTAGTTTTACTTTCTGAGTGCTAAGTGCTATCAATCATTTATTTGATTGATTAGTGGAAGCAAGTTAAATAGCTTTAGAATTTTATGAATACTCTTTAGTTGACACTATGTAAATGGATCAGCTAGAATTCATAACAGATAAAACTACATACACGAGAAGAATACCCAGCTTCGATTTCCATTTATAAATGGATAATGATATATAGAGTATCTATTTCAGGATTGCAGACAAGTCTCAGGTTTACACGCAGCATGCCTATATGAGACCTCTCGGAGTAGGTTTGTTGCTGGCCCCTTTTGATCTTTGTGAAGCGGCTCTTCCCCGTCTTTTCTTTTTAGTTGGTATTGGTGGTGAGGAAGGATGGGATTTCTGCTTCTACATTTTTATTCATTCCTGTTTTGTGTTGCTTTTTATTGATGCAAAGTTGCTATGGTTTTGGGCATTGATGAGGAGAAAGGGCCCCAACTTTTCAAATGTGACCCTGCTGGTCATTTTTTTGGTCACAAGGTATTGGCTTATTTGATGTTTTTTTCTGAATAAAAGCTGATTAATTTTTCGTGTTTATAGCCTTTTTGGTGACTTCCTTTCCTTATCGTGGTTATTCAGTTGTTCGAGTTTGTCGTCATGCTAGTAGAATCTAGGCAGATAAGTAATGATCAGATCTCAAATTTGTACAAACTTGATTAATCTCTATAAGTCATTCTTATAGGTTACATATGCATATGCATATGCATCATCATCAATGCCCAGTATATTCCCACATATGCATATGCATATACAAATATATAATGCATACATGCATATATATGTAGGGTAGAGAGAGGGGGGGTAGAGAGAGAGTATTCTACCTACCAAGTTTCCCTTATTGAAGGAAATTAATAAAAACGTGGAAAAGACAAAGCCTTTTCCCCTCCTCCTATGACAAGTAGACACTTTGTGCTTTTATTCTTAATCCTTCAAGGCAATTCTGAAGTTCACACCCTCCTCTAACTTTATCGTTATCGAAAATTTTCTCAACAGCTAAGGAGGTTTATATGAATTATGATTCACGAAAGATTTGAGGGGGCTCTGTAATTTCAGGAATTAAACCACAAGTGTGGGTTGTTTCTTTCCTTTTAATGATTGTAGGATTACCCAAAATTTGTTTATGTATTTTTACAAGGAGATGCTTATCCAGCCTAGTGTATGAAACCTTTAGATATCATCTTTCTTATCAGTTAACCATATTTTATCTCTCAAATTCATTTTTCCATCCTTTTTCATGCCGCTGTAGAAAACTCTAATCCTAAAAATCCTTTAATTCATTCTATTTAAAAATGAATTAAGAAGAAAGATTAAATCCTGTAATTCAAAAGATGATTTATCACGTCTTTTTTAATATTAAATGAATGTGTTAAAATTTCCTTAACGTGGTACGAGAAATTCTGTAAGTTGAAGCATGCATATGAAAGGATTTCTGGACGAATTGAAAGGTAGAGTTAGACTTCATGATTCCATGCTTTGCTTTTTTATTCCTTAATTGTAGCTTACGCTCATTCACCATAAAAGGCCCAAAAGTAGGAATACCCTATCCAGTAATTACTAGCACATGGTGACAGCTTCCCTTAGATCTGCTCCCATAATATTCTAAATTTATAGTTTATGAGAGGACATTATGGACTTTTAAGTCCCATCTTGAGATTCTTGTGAAGTATTTATACTTTGCTGGCTTGTCTTGTTTACGATGGTATTACATTTATCAACCTTGGTTGCAGGCTACAAGTGCTGGATCTAAAGAGCAAGAGGCAATTAATTTTTTGGAGAAGAAAATGAAAAATAACCCCGCTTTCTCCTATGAGGAAACGGTTCAGGTAAAAGGAAAGGGAGTGCTCAGATGTAGTTTAAGGCTTTTATTCTCCTTTTGTTGTTCCATTCTTCACTGTATATACTTGAAAAAGACTACACAGTTTTTCATCTTATTGTGAAATTGAGTATAAAAGTTTTAATAAATAATAGGACTCAAGACTTTGATAAGTTAATTTAAGATTTTACAGTTGATATGACCTCCTAATAAAATTTGGAAGTAGCTTTCTCTATCATAATGGCACTCAGGTAAATGGATTCTAAAGGCTTCAAACTCTTATTTTTGGCTAGTGCATACGGTTTTGCAGATATTGTATTAAATTGTACAAGCTCAATATTTGATTGAGATCTAGCACAATTTATTTCTGAAGTTGCAGTATATGTGTTCATGTATTTTTTAAAATTCCGCCTAAGTTTGATATTAATGGTAGGAGGACGCACTTAAGTGTTTATTGATATATTATTTTTTGTTCTGCAGACTACAATTTCTGCTCTTCAATCTGTTCTGCAAGAGGATTTCAAGGCCAGTGAAATTGAGGTAATTTGTTTTTTTCCGCATATTATCTGCCATTTGGTTATTGCAGTTATTATTGTCTAGGTTGATCACCACTTGAGCGGAAGAGAAAAGGGGGGAGGGGAGGGGGTGGGGTGCTGTGACTTTTGCTATTCCTTGGTTTTTCTTCGAAGGAGTCGGTTCTTGTTCTTGTTTGGCATTGTTTTCTTTATGAAATACTTGAGTTGCACCTTGGATACAAACACGAGATACTTGGTCCATTAGATAGTGTAGTTGCTTATTCTTCATATATCTTGTGTCTAGGATGAGTAATTTCAGGACAACAGAGATGAAACCTTTATCACACAATTGGTTCCATTTTTGTCGTAGTAGTGGACTGTAGTGTTTCTTAGGATGTACAATTGCATTGTTTCACCATTTCGCATCATAGTGTCTGCTGATCTTTTGCAGGTTGGTGTTGTAAGGAAAGAAGATCCCGTCTTTAGAGTGTTAACTACTGAGGAAATCGATGAGCACTTAACAGCCATCAGTGAGCGTGACTGATTTGCTACAGGATAGTCTGTTTTCAGTTAGAAATGTATGTTTGCTATCAAGACTTGCAAAAGATCCCATTTTGATCATCAGTTGGTGGGAATAGACAGAAATCTTCTGCACATGCTGATACTGTGTTTCTAATTGTTGAATGTAACATTTCTTGGGATCATCTTAATTTCAACAAAAAACAATCAAATGTTACTGCCTGGGGATTATATTTACATTTTATGATGACCGTTTCACGTATTTTTATCTCTTTACGAGGCCATTTCCACTGTTATGTGCCTTCTGAGCAGCAATTTTGTTCTTGTATTTCTTATGAGAGCTGAGATTTTCTTGGTGCCAGTAGCCTGCATCGCCATTATAGCAACCCAAGTCAACAATTCTAATTACACCTCTTAGGGCAAGTTAGGATTCTTCTTCAGACCCTGCACGAACACGGGAAGCTGCATGCTTGCATCAGACTATGACTTTTTACAAATGTTTCAATTGATAAATCAAGTCACATTACATCAACTTATTCTGCAAAAATATATAATTTCCTCTTATTATGCTAGCCAAGAAATCTTGAAGTGGTAATTAACTGCCTGGTTACAAGCAATACCAAAATTATTGGCAGCCATAAAATTTATTATAAGGAGAATAAGCCACACCATTTTATTCAAGCACATCAACGCTTGTCCTAAAGCTACTATGATTTGTACATCCATGATTTTATGTAGGAATGAAGGTGCTCGACTGAACTGTTTCACGACCCAGTTCAAACAGGAATAGTACACCATGTTAATGTGCTTTGGATAATTTACATTTGGCGCTTAGGTTAAGTTTAAATTTTCACCATCAATGAAAATAATTTAGTAAAACATCCACTTAATTATTGCTTCCTAATATTAAGCAAATTTAGTATTCTAAGTTCATGAATTTTAAACCAAAATACTACTGGGTTCTATATATATATATATATATACACACACATATTTGACTTAAAAGCTATTAGGTTCCGTCGAATGCGTCAAACTTCCATTCTGACTTTCCCTGGTTAAGTACAATTCAAAACGCAATCTAGTCAAATAATCATATTCATCCCTAGCCAAAAACTTCAAAATACACATTCATTGAATACATCAAGTAATTTAAAGATATGTAATGAAACATATATATTCTATGATGCAAAAGAATCTTGCATAGCTTTTAGGAATATAACTGGCTAATAAGTGGTGACAATTATCTTCTTTGCCAATGATTAATTAATATAATTAGCATGTTGTAGATCCATCATATATGTAATCAAGAATAGCAATAATTCCAACAATAAAGGCTTGATCTATTCCTGCCTTAATAGTCAAAGTGTACACATCTTTGCTTGGCATCACTTGTTGTACCTCTTTCCTACCTCCAACCTGCATTATTATACCATCAATATCACTCTACTATTCATAAAAGGATTTAACTTATGCACTATATATATGGATAAATTACATAATTTATATCTTATCTGACTATTTCTAAAAAATCACTAATATGTTGCTTTTAAGTGCGATGCATATGGAGGGTCGCGATACATAGCATATTTACGTGTATCGCGATTACACAATGTATCGTATGTCCAACCACGTATCTTAATGATTTAACATGTATCCGTATGTATCTGAAAGGTTTCTTAAGTTATGTATGACGAATAAAAAAATTTGATATGAAAGGTAATTTCGAAAACTAGTGGTATGAAGAGTAATTGACTCCTATAGTTATGTATTTTATGTAGTTTATATGTTATAGCAAATAACATGTCTTATTTTCAAGATTATATATCACATATCTTAGAAGACTTACATATAGATGTCCTTTATCTGAATGGACCAACATCTAAAGGGGTAAACGTTTCTTTCGATTCAAATAGTCTAAAGAGAAAGTATCCATTCATGTTCGAAGTTGCAATACAATTATGATTTTTTTGAGTATGTACCACGTGAAACATGTGGCACAATCTCTTTTCATCTGTCCAAATTGATAGACAAAGTTAGTTGATGTTTGTGCTGGTGAGAAGCAACACGTATTCTGTAAACTTAATATGACGGATCTAATATCATGTTTAATTTGATAATGTGATCAAGGAAGGAGGAACTAGTACATTATGTTTGGAAAGTTGCATTTTTCATGTTATTTCGTCAAGTTCCTGAAAGAATCAATTAATTAACTTGAGTCGATGGTCTATCAAAAATACCCTCTCTATCCTATAAAGATAGGGATAAGGTTTGCATACACCATATTTTTTTCCAGATTATACTTGTGAAATTATATTGGGTATGTTGTTATTCTTGAAATAACAACATA
>JBDJHY010000014.1:3427176-3437943 GCA_039654485.1 Withania somnifera | reverse complement strand
TATTATCCTCCATTGGTTATTGCAGTTATTATTGCCTATGTTGATTACGACTCGAGCCGAAGAGAAAAAGGGGGGAGGGATTGCAGTACTTTTTGCTATTTCTTGGTTGGTCTTTGGAAGGAGTCATTTCTTTCTTGTTTGAGGCTTGATTTCTTATGAAATACTTGAGTTGCTATTGGGAATGTCACCATCCACGACCACGAGATACATATTCCGTTAGATAGTGTAGTTTAATCTTCATATAACTAGCGACTAGGACGAGTAATATATGGACAATAGGGATGAGACCTTTACCACACAATTGGTTCCACTTTTGTCGTCTTAGTGGACTGTAGTGCTTCTCCGAATGTACAACTGCATCATTTCAGCATCTTTGGCAGGTTGGTGTTGTGAGGAAAGAAGATCCCGTCTTTAGAGTGTTAACTACTGAGGAAATCGACGAGCACTTAACAGCCATCAGTGAGCGTGACTGATATTGCCACAGGATAAGAGTCTCTTCTTCAGTTAGAAATGTATGTTTGCTCTTGCAAAAGATCCCATTTGAATTATCACTTTGGTGGGAAGAGACAATCCTTCTGCCTATGCTCTGCTCTGATACTGAGTTTCTAATTTTTGAAATGTAACATTTCTTGGGATCCGTCTTAGTTTCAACTACAGTGTTTGAATGCTGATGCTTGGGATTATATTTACATTTTACCCTGAGCTTTTCATGTGCTTTATTATCTGTTTAAACCCCTCAAACTATGTCGAAATTTGCTATAGAACATTTCTAACTTTGCTGGAGACCTATGACCCCTTTGAACTATACAATATATTATGAAACAATACCATGTTTTCTTTTCCAAGTATAGAGGTCAGTGGCCAAGGCGGAGCTACTTAGTGTTAAATAGGTTCATTTAAAAGAAGAATTAGTGAAAAATTATATTGTTTATACATGATTAAAATTATATATATTTTTTTATATTTATGTAGTAGATGGTTAACTCTCATTGGATTCTTCATAATTTAAAGCGTTTAGCGAGAATTTAACTCCACCAGTGGTGATTAATCATTTTATCTATAAAGTTCGTGAAAAACTAAAATTCTTTTGTGGTCTCTGTCACGAAAGAATTAGATTCTTTTGTTCCCTACGTAGTAAATAAAAATAGGACAAGCTTAGAAACAGTAACGTATGTTGCATGCTCATTCACTCTATAAAAATAAAAGGAACAGATGCATGGAAGCTTCATATGTGGAGTTTAGCGAAGGTTCGAACCACAAAAGTATTTTGTATGTAGTTTTATCTGGCATTTTTGCAAGACACGAAAGATGATACCACAAGGGTCTATTACAATGGTCTATTATATACAATCTAATTAATCTAAAGAAGCTTCTGTTATATATGAGACTATATCGGGGGAAGGCCTAGTCACAAGAGTTTATTTTAGTCAATCTAATTACGCTGTAAAAGTTTTTTCTATGTGTGGGGTTTTAAAAAGGGTCGAACCACAAATGTTTATTGTATGGAGTTGTATCTGACATTTCTGCAAGAAACTATATTTAGAAAAGGCCAAACCACAAGAGTTTATTATACACCGTCTTCGAAAAAAATTCGGACTAAAAAAATGTTCTATCGTACACAAACTTACTATATGTTCCAACTAAAGAGAAAAGCAAAAAGAAGTCTCATCAGAGAGATTATATTCGACCATAGCCAATAATTTCGAATAGATGATACACATTGAATACATCAAGTAATTTAAAGATTGTAATAACAAAACATTCTCATCAATTCTAATTGATAAAGATGATGACAAGAATCTTGAAAATAACTTTTAGAAATAACTAATAAGTGGTCACCATTTTCTTCTTTGCCACTAGAAAAACTGGATTAATTAACTAGCATCTTGTAGATCCATCATATATGTAATCAAGAATTGCAATAACTCCAACAACAAAGGCTTGATCTATTCCTGCCTTAATAGTCAAAGTATACACATCTTTGCTTGGCATCACTTGTTGTACCTCTTTCCTACCTCCAACCTGCATTATTATACATTAATATATGTCTTTAAAGTTATATATATCGTTAGTATAAAAATATATTTCTACTTTTAAGTTAACTTTATATGTTATAGCATGTAACATGTCTTATTTTCAAGATTATAAATTATTTATCCTTAGGAGACTTACATATGTAGATATCCTTTAGGTGATCGACTGAACTTACATCTAAAGGGATATACGCTTTTTTGATTGAAATAGTCTAATGAGAAAGCATGTATTCACGTTCTTAGTAGCAACACAAGGGGATTGATTTTGGAAACCAAACAGTTAGGGTCCAAAACAAGACATGGAATTGGTATGTATATATATATGTGTGCGCTTCAATCCACAGATGAAATGTCATGTTCTTAAAAGATTGAAGGTGATATTTTCCCATTTGTCCAAATTTTAACGGACAAAGTTATTTGATATTTGTATTAGTGGAAAGCAATAGGTATTTAAATTGATTATGTGACCAACGAAGGAGGAACCACATCATGCCTGGAAAGTTGCATTTTCATGTTTGTTTTTCTCAAGTTTTTGAAAGTCAATCGGAAACAACCTCTCTACAACATAAAAATACGGATAGGTTTGCATCCACACAATTCTTGCGCTAGACTGCACTGTCGCGACGACTATACAAAAAATAAAGTAGGATATAATATATGAAATAAATGTCACCATTCAACATTAAATTGATTAATTTACCTTAGCAACAACATTGCCATAGGAGTCAATAATGCTACAAGCTCTATCAGGGAAATATCCAGCAATTTGAAAATTCTTGTGATCTTTGTAGTCATTTGATTCTATAGAAATCTTGATTGGCATTTTCTTGAAAAAACAAGAGTTATTTGGGTCTTTCAAGCAAAATACCAATTTTTCAGAACCTTCGAAGTCTTTACTATAACCCCTCCATTTCCTTTGCCTGCTTAGTGCTTCAATTACTCCTCCCTGAAAATTTAAGGTATGAATGATACAAGTAAACAAAGATACCACACCAGAGGCAAATTCAAGATTTAATTTGACAAAAACAAACAAGAAAAGTTATCACATAAGTGAAAATATGAATACGACAACATACCCAATGTGTTCCCACAAGTGGGATTAGACTTCCGAGGAGGGTAAAGTATACGCAAACCTTATCCCTATCTTGTGAGGTAGAGAGGTTGTTTCTCATCGACCCTTGGCTCAAGAAAAACAAGTGAAAAAACATGCATACAGCATCAACAACAACATATCCAATGTTATCCTCTAATGAGGGTAGAGTATACGCAGATCTTACCCTTATCTTGTGAGGTAGAAAGGTTGTTTCTCATTGACCCTCGACGCAAGAAAAACAAGTGAAAACATCCATACAATGTAACAACAACAACAACATGTCCAATGTGATCCCACAAGTGGAATTCAAGGGAGATAGAATATACGCTGATCTTATCCCTATCTTGTGAGGTAAAAAAGTTGTTTCTCATAAACCCTTGGCTCAAGCGAAAACAAGCATGATAGTTGAATATATATATATATATATATATATATTGCTTTGTACTAGCAAATGTTAAATTACCTTTTTTCTAATAAGTAGCAAATCATGTCCAACACTATCTTTGAGTATAATTTCATCTTTCTTTCCAAGAATTCCACATCCATCAACTTTGAAAACAATATTTTGTGTAAAATTATTTGTGACTATAAATCCACCACCATTCACAACATTTGGACGACTTCTTACTACTAGAACAACCTCAGAATTTGAACAAAACACCTTACTAACAACAACAGCCATATCTTTTGAGACTTTTGACTTGATTATTGTAGTTGTTTTTTGAAACAAAAATTGATATAATGTGTGTATTTATAGGTTATAATATGCAAAAAGTGACTATTAAAAATCAATCAAAGTTTGGTAGAGTCTTGATTGACTTAATGTATCAACTTCAAGAATCTTCTTGACTATATAACATGAAGTTTGAATATATGTTTGTATAGCTTGTACCATACACTACTTAAAGAACAAGAAGTCGCCACGGATAAATTCTGTAGCTAAACATCAAAATCTATTGCGAATTTGTCGCATTATTGGTATCATCAAATAGTATTTCAACAAAGTTAGATGAAAATTTATTTCTTATTTTATGCTAAATAACCAAAAAAGAAATAAGTATATGTGGATTATAACAATATATACTATAACCCTTTCATTGACAATCATCTTCTAACAATTTCTTCATTATTGATCTATCATATAAATAAATTTCATGTTATAAACTCGGAATAACTAGCCAAACAAGCCCTTTATTGATATCTTTATTGGATACGAAGTCGTCTTTTGTTAAGAAGAATTTTGTCGCTCAACATGCAACTTCTCGAAGCGGATTCTAATTTAATTAGGTCAGGCCCAATATAGTACTGGACACCGGATGAGAAATCAAAGGAACAAAAAATGGCCCAAACAAGTTCATTTGATTAATGTCTTTTACAAGCAATTCAAGAAGGGGTATGGTTTTACTATTCCATTTTAACTTTCTCATATTACAAATATATAATTGATATGTTTTACAAGAAATATGTTCAAAAAGATATGTTTTGTTTTTTGTATGTTAACCTTATAATATTAAGTAGTTTATATATAATGAATGTCTTTTTACAAGCAATTCAAAAAAGGGTAGTTGAACTTTCTGAAGTTTGGTTGCCAAACTATTGTATAGGGGAATATTATCAAGTTGAAAATAGACCCTCTACTTGAGTGCATAGTATTTCTTCAATAGGGGTAGACTTTGTTGGATTAGTAGTATCTTTTTGACTTTTAGTTTAGAGTTATTTGCTATAACTATTATTCTCTCTTTTTGCAAATAAATAAAGCATTAATAATTTTACTTTATTTTTTTTCAACTGTTATTCAGTTGAATTCATTGCCTCAAACTGTGTAAATATAATTTCGATAAGGTTAGAATCATATTACGTGATTATTTTTTTTATCTAGTCGAGAGTTTATTATTAGTGGGAAAAGATGTTTTGCTCTCAAATCTTTTAAAGTTTATTGATATATTGTATTATTTCATTCCAACAAATAGAAGCGTCGCTTTGGCCGAGTGGTTAAGGCGTGTGCCTGCTAAGTACATGGGGTTTCCCCGCGAGAGTTCGAATCTCTCAGGCGACGTAAGCGTTTTTTGTGGTGGGTATCATGAATAATTGACTCGTTCGTAAACTTATTGCAGAATGAATCGTCATGAATAATCGATTCATTTTCTAATTAAAATCTTAATAATCATTCTTTTCTGTCTTCAATTACATCAGAAATGATTTATGAACTTATTATAATCGTTATGTGTTGGTTGTCTTTGGATTCCATTATTTTGAGTTTGAGGCTATTGAATGAATTCATTAAGTTCTTTTTGTCAACATATCTTCATTCTCGATCTTTGAAATCCTATGATTAGACATACAATTAACTGTATATACATAAAAAACTATCCTTTAAGTAAAATCTTAACAATCATTCTTCTTTGTCTTCAATTACATCAGAAATAATTTATGAACTTATTATAATCGTTCTGTGCGGGTTGTCTTTGAATTTCATTATTCTTTGAGTCTCGATCTTTGAAATACTATGATTAGATATACAACTAACTGTATATACAAAAAAAACTAACCGTGCCTCCTCAATGTAAGGGTAATCTTTTCGTCTGCTTTCTTTTTCTTTTTTTGCATTATGAAGTAAAGACTTCACTTTTCTAGCATCATTGTTTTCAAAGAACTATTTGTATAGGTATTTTATGTGCTTGTAGTTGGTTATTATTCCCCATAACTAAATTCTGTGAAGTGTTTTCCCATAATAGGTAAAAACCCTGAAACACCACAAATGGAAACTATCCGAGCTAATGATAAGAGGCAAAAATACTTCGTGGCCATATCATGATGGACAGAATCAACATTTCTTTCCTTTTTAAATCGATCCACTAGTAGACAAATAAACTATTCTGTTGTGCTCAACTATGCTGGTCCCAATGAACTTTGAAATTTTTCTCAAGTATTGGTAAAAGAATATGACTTTGGATTTCAGGAACATATGACTATCACTGCTAATAGTGAAGGAGGATGACTAATAGTATCATCGACAAATTTGTCAAAGATAATTCTATTTCTACAGAATTAGCATATGATATGGTTTTGAGTCTCCACAATCACATTTTCATTCTCTTTAGATACCTAAAACAGACATGCGACAATTAAAAACATGGTTCGAGTCATTGCTTTGGCTATTTGCAGAGCAAAAATGAAAGGTACACAATGCAGTAGAATTGTTCTTAGCAACATCGATGACAGCAAAAACTGTAGTGATCATAGTTCTGAGACACCGCCCATTCACTGTACACCAACGGTAAATTCTAGTGACCGTACTTCTGAAACTCCCACTCGCTGTTATCTGAATGATACAGCAGGTTATGCATTGATTAGCAGGTGATATACAATGGCGGATTACAATGCAGAGATGGCAATATACAACTTACCAAGTGGACACACTTGACGAGTCTTGAGCCACCTACTAATGCAATGGAAGTGGAATGCATGGTTACAAACCCCTGCAGTCATCAGCAGAACATGAACTCCAAATAACAGATTGAAATCCATATCCAAAATGGTGCAAACAGGATTAGTGAGTGTAGTGTAACTTCTACGACAATACCAATTTCATACACTTCATTGAAAATAAAATTTCTTCATAGAGGAATAGTTTAACACCTTCTGTACCTTGTCAAGAGTGCCTTATTTGTTATCTTCCAGATTCTTGGCAAATGATGCCACAATTTTTTATAGGCACAAAGCTGATACCAGCTCAGAAGGGAAATAACAAACTCAAAGTAATGGCAATCGGCAAGTACCAATTACCTAATGATCCAAAGACGTGTGCACAAGTGGAGCAAATCTAATGTAACATTCTCTACAATAGAAACATAACACTTGCTACAACGAAAGCCTCGAGGGAAAGGTATTATTTGAGGATCCTTCTACATTTTTGGGGACTATGCCCTTATCGGCTTCCACCTTTATTAATTAACATCTTATTCTACAAACAGTAGTAGCCCTATAACGCAATTAACGTAGACATTCAGCCACCGGGGTTTACTAAAGCACATTAATCAAATAATACAAGCAGCAATAATATTTTGCTTTTGACTACACTTATATCTGGTACGTCGACGAAACATAAGGAAAATTTTAACATGGTTGTTAACTTGGAAACATACAAATGGATGACCAGCTAAATGATGTAAAGTTTAATACCATCAACACATGGCTTGCATATCTCGAGCTACCATAATTTCAATTTTGACCAAATTGCAGGAAGGAGGTTATTGTACTACCATACACAATCTTATTGTGGACGGTAACAAGTAAAATCCCATTAAACACAGACCCAGTCACTTTGAAATAAATTAGAAAATACAGCAGTGCCACACCATACTCATACAAAGAGCACTCTCATTATAAGAATGGGAACAATATCCCAGGTTTGTAATCCTATGCTCCAGACAAGTAACTAAGTATTTATTGTAACAATACTTGTACAACGGAATGACTGTCAATTATCTATTTCTTCAGCAGCCTTCCACCACAATCCTCCCCAAAACAAAGTCCGAGAAAGGCACAAAAATGAAAAGAGGTTTTCTCAAAAAACGTGATTTATTTATTTTTGAGGATTAAAAGAAGAAACAGAAACCATGCTTATGTTGTTATTCTAAGAAACAAAAGAAAGTACACTCCAGGCAACAAAAATGGTTAAAAAAAAAAAAGAAAGTTTACTACGTTTTCTTCCACTGGTAACTACATGATTTCCTACTTCACCCAAGTGATATAACGATACTGCTCTTTCCTATTCACCTAGCTTCATGGTTAAAAGGGAGAATAGCAATGCGTAAGAGCGGGATTATGGGTCATTCTGTTGGTGGATGCAGTGTACGGGAAAGATACAGTGGGAGAAGATATAAGATACTAGTCATATCACATTTTGAATTCACAAAAGCAGAACAATGATCTTTCAGTTGCAACCCGGAAAAAAAATGGAAGCAAGAGGGCAAGACAAAAGAGAGAAGATGAAGAAGAAATAAAAGGTTAAACAAATAATATTTCATTAGCAACCATGATAGTCAAAGTCAAAACTAAATGCCAGAAAAAAAAATAAATAGAATTATCTTCTATTAACACCAGCCATGGTTGTCAAAATCCCAACTCAACTCTTCCCATTCGGGAAAGAGGTTCAACAAAATCTTGGTATAATCACAGCATGACACTAACTTCTTGTGTGTGGTATTTTCTTGTTTAGGATTTATCCATCCAAAATATTCTATCTTTGAAAACTATGGGCTTTACCACCCTAGATACACATCATTTCTTTATATTACACAACGAAAATCCACCTTATACAAGGAAAGCCTGAATTCACTAAATAGATAATTTTAATCTAGTTTTACAAATCTACTTCTATTAACATATGAACACTTAATCCTAAGATTTTCCACTCAAGCACACTATACATCAAACATCCTTCATCACACAATTAACAACATGCAAAAGATCACTAATCATCTATTCCAGTACCATCCAAAAATTGAGGTACAACAAAAGCCTAAACACTGGGTAACAAGGGAAATCCACTTTTAATAGCACTGAATCAAACACCTAACAATAACTGCATGACAACTGGCACAAATATATCCTTCTTATTATCTCCAATAATTGAGAAGAATCAAGTAGTTTTTTTTCTAGCCAGCAATACATAATACAGCAAAAGTTGATTACTTTGCAAATTGATGTCATAAAAAGCATAAAAGTTGCGGCAAGTTGACACGCTAATATTAAATCAATATTCCCACACACGACAAGAGCTACATACCCCAAGCTACTGTGCATTCCTCACTTGTTGCGCTAGCTTGATTAGCTTGACACTCAATACCTAATCAAAATTAGCTGAAATGTAAGTTAGCTATTAAGAGGAAAAACATTTCATGATGATATCATATCAATGAAAAAGAATCATTGACTCGAATAGTATTGAAAAGAGAGCCAAAACTCACACAGATCCATGATGTGATTCCTACAGATGGCACAGTTATCTACCACAATATCTGAAACCAGAAATCACAAGATTGATTAAAAGAATCAGGAAGATCAGCTCAATGCAATTCAGACCATGTGCGTGTGAATAAGATCAAATACTCACACAAAACAAAACATAAAATATACAATAATTACATATTATGTGTAACACAAAATCATAAAATACAGAACTGCTCTTACATTTATGATATAAATGAATGTGAACCTGAAATAGTAATGTAAAAGGTAACATTTTTTGTTTATTGAGTAAAATAAGTACTACAAGGAGAACGGTACATTCAAAACACTTGTATTTAAACATGGCGAATATTATCTGTAAACAAAACATCTATGATCAAACCACCTCATAAAAGCATTACAAACAACTTGAAATTGCTATAAGCACCTTCCAGTCAATGTTGCTTTCTAATTCCGAATCATGGATAGCAACAAAAATAATACTATCATTTTTACATGAGTACAAATTTTTGGAGTGACATTCATTCACCACTAATTTCACATAATGAAGTATACATAGAGATGTTGTTGTCAAAAACCATACAAGCATCCATCATACGTCCAATTTTTCAACGGTGAGCATAGGTATATTCACTTCCTTTGCCTCAAAAAAAAAAAAGAAAAACATATAGTTTAAAATTTCTAAACATATACAACAACATATCCAGTATAGTTCTACAAAGTGGGTCCTCTATCTCATAGGTAGAGGGGTTGTTTCTAATGGACCCTCAGCTCAAGAAAAACAGTCCAGAAACGACAAACAATAACAAATATACCATATAGTAACAGAACAGAACTACAATAATCAACCTACAAGAAACAACAAATAGCAATAGAAACTGAAAGACAAGAAACTACAAGAACAATATTCTTGTACTATGAACCGGCAACAAAACAACACACTACTACTCAAAAACCTTCTATCCTAATCCGTGTCTTCCAAGCTTTCCTATTTATGGTCATGTCATTGGTAAGCTAAAACTGCACCATATATATACTATGGCTACTAATACAAACAGACAACAAAACAACACACTGCTACTTAGCAACCTTCTACCCTAATCTGTGTCTTACACATATTCCTAACTAAAGTCAAGTCATCGGTAAGTCGAACCATATTTATACTACGAAAACTAATATGAATGAACGGGAAAACAACACACCGCTACCTAGCACCATATTTATACTACAACTAACAATATCAACGGACAACAATACAATACACCGCTACGTAGCACCATATATATACTACAAGTACTAAAATGGCCAGACTTCAAGACAACACACTACTACCTAGCACCATATATATGCTACGACTACTAAAATGAACAGACAATGCACAAAAAGCAAGACAACACACAACTATCTAGCACCATATATATGTTAAGACAACTAATATGAAAGGACAGAAAAACAACAGACTACTACCTAGCACGATTTATATACTTCGACTATTAATATGAACATACATCAAGACAACACCTACTACCTGCTAACCTTCTAACTTATTTCATATCCTCCACAGCTTCATATCTAAGGGCATGGCCTCATTAAGCTAAAACTATACCCCATATATATATATATATATATTAGGACTACTGATATAAACAAACAACAAAACAATGGGCT
>JBDJHY010000014.1:3413581-3426046 GCA_039654485.1 Withania somnifera | reverse complement strand
AAAAAAAATAGTCCGGGCCGGTCCGGTCCGGTCGTTTTGGGCCGGTTTTACCGGGTAAACCGGCCCAGTTGCCACCCCTACATTTTTGAATTTCAGAAAAACGAGTTGCGCTGTTTTGTACTTTTATAAAGTGTAAAATTTTCAATAAAGACATTATGATCCACAATTAACTTAATTATCAATTAATTAAATGTTTGACCTGATCCTGTCAACTTTATCATCTTTTCTTCATTCCAAACTTAACTATCACCCGACGCTCATTTTCTCAGTTTACTCTATATTGTACCCCTCAATCTTCTTTGCATATATACAATAGAGTAATTTAACCGAGTATTAGCTTTATATATTTGATTGATCAATTATATTTGGGACAATTTCAAGACCTCTCTCTCTTGTGATTTATGATATTAAGCTTGCTTACGTTATTTTGATTTTTTATAATAATTTTTTATGTTAATTTAAGAATTTATATTTTGACTAATTTACCTTATCAAAATAGTTTCTTATTTAATTAAGAGAAAATGTATTAAAAAAAACTCGTGAACTTGTCACCAAAGTTTACTTTAGCACTTAAATATAACTGGCAATTATATGCCCTTTTTTATAACTTCAAAGTGAATTAAATACCACCCTAAAAATACAAATCTACAATACTAAATTCATAGAATGAGGTGCATTACACATGCATGCCATGTCAACTCCATGTCAGCAAAGCTCGTGTCGTGTCAGTAATTCATTAAAAATTTCTATTTTTTTCTTAACCTTTTTTTTTTATACATTTTCTCTTTCAGTGAATTACCAAATGCAATAATAGTATATTAGTTAAGTTCAATGGTATGTAACAACTAATGGTATGTCAGTTAAATTCAATTTGAGTTAAGCTCAGGCAATCAAATGTAACAATTCTAGTCGAATTTTGCCAAATTCAATTAAATTCAAATTCGTTGAGCTTTGCTCGGTAAAAATTGATTCTTTTAGTATGAATGTCTTCTTCTCAACGAGCTGCCCATTTCGGTGTTGGTTCCAACCTATCAGGTCTGCCGGAACTCTGCTGGCGGCGATGAACAATACGTCGTCAGAAACTTTCAAAACGAGTTAGATTTTTTGGTAGAGGTAGCTCATGGGGAGGGATACAAACCCTAGTGGTTGCGGTATAAAATTGGTCGAAAATGGGTCAAATTTCCCGATGAAATCCCTTATTTCGCTTGAAATAATCAATAATTTTTCCTGAGCAGATCTACCAATTGACACGGTAGAATTGTCTAATTTTTTGATATGTCGATCAATAGACAATCAATCATTCCCGGTAGATGATTTTTTGCAAAAATCAAAATAGGATTTGAATGAAAAATATTTTCTGAATATTAGGTAATTTTGTAAATTCCTAAAGTTGTAACTGAAGTTTTGAGGTGAACAAGATCTACAACATGATCTTTAAAACAAAATTTTTGGGGTCCTGAGGAGAGTCGTCCTCCATGACAGCTATGGAGCTCACTTTAGCTCCTCCCGAAACTTATTGTTATAATGGTGACGGAAAGGAAGAAGAAAGAGATGAACGGGGGTTCGGGTTGTTGGGTTCTAGGAAGTCAAAGAATAGGAAATCATTGAAAACCAAATGTGGATTCGAATATTATTTTTTTTAAAAAATAATGAAATTCAAGAGAATTTTTTATTCATTTTTCCTTTAATTAATTTTAATAATATCTTCTTTGTGTAATATGATTAATTGTTTAAAAAATCTGAATGCCGTCCAAAAGCGTCACTATATATTTTGGCGGGCAACTCAGACATGAAGCTCACTGCAAAATCTAAGAGAATCATTGCTAAAACTTTCTAACAGAGAGAGAGAATTAAATGGTGTCTGTACTACAAAAGCATATTCAAGAGATGTCAGCTGAGTGGGAGGAGCCTCCGCCGGCGTTTCTCGTCAAAGACAAAGTTCTTGCAGGCAGCTTAGGCTCTGTTCCATTGATCGAAGTTCCAGTCATCGATCTGAATAATTTGCTCGTATTAGATCCCACTTCTGATGCATACAAAGATGAAATTAACAAACTTTCATCAGCTCTTACCTACTGGGGTGTTTTCCAGGTCTGTTTCTCTCTAGCTCCCACATGTTTACCATGTTATTATTATTAGATTTAACTCACAGAATTTTTGAGAAGTATATATTATGAATCAAAAGATCACCAACAACTTTTATTATAAATCCATCTTACAATAACTAAATAACTGTAATGAATCTCGAGTAAGCACCTACAAAATAAAGTTCAGGGTGATTGCGGGTAATTCTCCGATACTTAAATTAGCAAAAACTTTAAGAGAGTATATCAGTAATATTTGTAAATAGTATAGTGAGCATACATTTGCCTCTATTCTTTCTGGCTTTTATACATGTCGTTTGTAACGGCCATATTAGTTGGTGCTGTAAATAAGGAGTAACCTCCGTAGTGGTCCACTTCTTTTACTGTTGTCCCATTAGTGGGTGCTGTAAATGAAGAATAACCTCCGCAATGATTAACAGTCACATTAATATTAATTATTTTACTGTTATTTTATGATATTAATAATAATTAATTAATTACGATATTAATAATAATTTACTACCGTTATTCTATTCTACAGTATATATAGCCCATCACAAATAGTGTACCTCCATAGTCATATTTTTAGTTTACGTCTATATACAAAATTAATGCACAATATTATATACTTATCATAAAAGAAATACATCTCTCTAGTATAAAAGTGTGTAATTAGAGTGTAAGAAGTGTTTATACACGCTTTTACATCATTATACAAAATAATATAATATTATAAAAACTTAAATAAAAATTAAATTGTCTCCTGCGTACTTCGACCAACGAATACATCATCAAATAGTTCAAATCTTCATTAACTAGCTTCAAATTTTAACCATATATAACCTCAAAATGACATATTTGTAAAAGAAAAATTCAACAAATTACAGAACTCTTGGGAGTTTTCAAGCTTTAAGGAGGTTAGTAATATGACACATTATCGTTTATGTAATTTGATAGTGCAATATTGGTTTATACAGTATATAAAAGCTAAATTCTAATCCACATCCAAACAGCCTAATTGTTTTCATTTTATGTTAGTTGAAAGGCCATGGGATTTCAAGTTCATATCTAGAAGAATTACGTAGCCTTCACAAAGAGTTCTTTTCTTTGCCAATGGAAGAGAAGCAAAAGTGCTCTCGTGCTTCTGATGGAATTGAAGGGTATGGGCCTGACCCAATTTTGGTTGAAGGACAAGTTTTAGATTGGTGTGATCGCATCTTTTTGACTGTTCACCCTCAAGAATATAGAGATCTTCAACGTTGGCCTCAAAATCCTCCTCATTTTAGGTATAACTATTTTCTTTGTTCTAATTTTTGTACTTCAATATTATATTTTCAAAGAATAACTTAAATTTTAAAGTTTAGTATTAATTACATAATTGTATAGCTACAGGAACAGATGCGTTATTTATGATACGACTTGGGTAAAACTTAATTAATAGCTTTGGACCAAAATCAGTGTTTATGCTTAAAAAGTAATTTTAATATGTAAAATTTGTAAACTTAAAGCATAAGAACTCGAGAACCTAAAATTCTAAACACATAAATTTCAAATTCTCAATCTACTTCTGGCCCAAAAATTCTCATGACACTTTTAAAATTATAAGTTTCGTAAGTTTTTATACTCAGTACACAGTCAAACAAAACAAAACAAAACAGTAATAGAGCATTATGTACAGTGGTTGGAGATTATATATATTCTTGGACTCTTGGTTCCTAAAGTTTGATATTCTATTGCAGGGAGAAATTGGCTGAGTATGGCATGAAAGTGAAGGTTTTAACAGAAACTTTATTAAAGATAATGGCTAAATTACAAAACATGGAGGAGGATAGACTTATAGAAGAGATGGGAGAAAAGACATTAATACATGCGAGGTTTAACTATTACCCAAAATGCCCAAAACCAAATCAAATATTGGGATTGAAAGCTCATGCAGATGCATCAGCACTAACTTATATTCTACAAGATGAAGTTGAGGGATATCAAGTTTTTCAAGATGGCCAATGGTATGGAGTTCCCACATCAGCTGATGCTCTTCTTGTCAATATCGGCGAGCAACTCACGGTATCTCTCTTATTAATTTGTTACTCCTTCCGTGCACGTTTGAATAAATATAAAATTTAATTAATAAGAAAAGATTTTTGAAATTTGTAAATTTGTGATTTTGAAATGATGCTTATATGACCATAAACTATTTTATTTGGGTCAGAAAGAGAATTTGAAAGTCAATTTATTTCTCCTCTAAAAAGATGACATTCTTTTTTGATAGACTAAAAAGAAAAAATGTGTCACATAAATTGAGATAAAGAGAATGATTTATAATACATTTTATGTTTTTTTTTTCATTATCAAAATAATTTTTGTTCGGGGTGTTTTTTTATAAAAATACTTTTGGAGAATAACAATTTGTATTTGACTAATAAATTTAAAAACATATTTGCTAATATTAAAACAATAATTTATGATTATTAAAGTTCTAAACATAAAAATGACAATATACTTAGTATAGTCCCATTAAGTGAGGTCTTAAAAAGGTAGAGGATACACAGTCTTACCTGTACCTTAGAGTTGAGGTAGAATGACTTTTTTTTTTTATAAATTCCGGATCAAGACAAAAAAATATTAGAAAAGGTTAATATAAGTACAAATGACAATAGACAGTAACAATAGACAGTAACATACACAAAGTAGCACTAACAAGTTACAACAACAGTACTTCTATAATTAAACTATACAAAATAATAGATAGAACTAGAAATTAAAGAACAAAAAGACTAGCAGAGTAATCCTACAATTATTAATAAAAACAAGATAATGGACTCCAATCCAATAACGGATTTAGAATTTGAAATTTATAGATACTTACTTTCTTTAACATAAATTTACCATTACAAAGTATAATAAATAACTACTCGAACACATCAATAAGAAAATAATTTATAAAAAATATTAAATATTATCAGCACAAAAAATTTCACAAATTACTGACGACTTACTAATAATATTGTCATTAAAAGAGGAGATTTTTAGTCTTAAATCCTAACTGTGCTCAAGGATTTTTTTTTAATATGTTTAATACAATGAATAATAGCATCACTATTTATAATTGAAAATATCTTACGATTTACATAGAAAACTAAACAATTATTAAAAATGTCTATCATTGATACTAATACGAAGTTCATTGCTTAGCGTTACAAAAAAGGTTGCTAGTTATTGATGAGGCTGAGTGCGTTTTCTCTTTGAGACAAAAAGAGAAGGATTTTGTTGTTTTGGAGAAGAACGGAGAAGTACGATTAGAGAAAAAAAAAAAGAACAAAAATTTTAAAAAGTAGAAAAACCTACTAGCACAGCATAGAGTCAATTCTTTTTTTTTTTTCTTTTTAAAAGGAAAGAAGTTAGTTAGCATAAAGTCAATAATGAAAAATAAAATTGAGAAATAAGAAAAGGTGCAATTTCAAATACAAAGCTGCCGCTAGCAAGAATCAAACTCGCACCAAGCAACTACCGCATCGAAAAAGTTCACACCAGAATCAAAGCAACAATAATTCTTTTAATATTATGTATGCTTAACTTTTGTGGTATCATATTTTTAATTATAAACATACAAAATTTTCGTTGGGATCAATGTTCATGCTTGAGCACCCAACACGCTCTACATAGACCCGACCATACTTCTACTTATTAGAATCAATGTATTTTTGCTTACTAATCTTTTATCCTAACTCATAACTCTTATACGTTCTTATCTATTAAGTACTTATGAAAAAGATTTTTTTTTTTTAAATTTATGCTATTAATAAATCACTTAATTTTCTCTTTCATAGATAATCAGTAATGGAATATTCAAGAGCCCTCTTCATAGGGCGGGAGCAAATTCAGAACGAGAAAGGAGAAGTATAGCAGTGTCCTATTCTCCAAATTACGAGAAAGAAATAGAGCCACTCGAAGGATTCATAAATTCAGACAGACCAAGAATTTTCAGAAGAGTGAAAAACTACTACAACATCAACGTGGAGTCCTATTTTGCTGGCAAAATTGCTATTGAAACAGTCAAAATTTCACCTTCTGAATGAAAGGGGATCCACCAATAAATCCTCTTTCTTCAAATTTCAGGATATCATATAATTGTGCTTTAAGTTACATTTGCAGTTATATATTTGGCTTTACTTTGTTTAAAATTTTTATAATTAAATTTCATGCTGAGATATTTCATGATGATATCATGATGGGATCTTTTTTCGTTATTATTGTAATATGGTGGAGATTAAGTGCCTGTTTGGCAAATATGTAGTTTCACTGTTTTTTCAAAATTCTTATTTCGAAAAATTGTTTGGATATTGAATTACCATAATTTTTTTTAAGAATTAGAAAATCTTCAAAAACTTATTCACAAATTTCCTTTCAATTTACTCACAAAATTCAAAAACATGATCAATTTATATTCAATGTTCAAACACACTTTAATTTTCGAATGTCATTTTCAACTTTAAAACAAACACTTTTTTTTTTCAAATTTAATAATTATAATATTTGAATTTAAAAATGATAAGTTATTAAAAAGAAAAAAGAGAGCTTAAAACTAGAAACATAAAATTGAAGAGTTCTTAATTATTTTTACTACTTCATAAATTTGTTTAAATGTTAATAAATATATTTGAATACGCTTAATTTAAAAATTAAATAAAAAATAAAAACACAATAGTAATAATAATGGTCAATGATGTAATTTTTATAACAAACAAAAAAAAAGATAAAGAATATTTATAATAATAATAATAATAATAATAATAAACAAATAATAGTAGTAGCAAGGTACTACAACGTAAAAGTGGTAGTAATAATTATTAAAAATTAATTTAATTTTTTTTATTATCTTATTAGTTTCACAAGAAAAAAAACGTGTACATAAAGATAAAATAAGGTAAGAGTATCATTAGGTTAAAAGTAGGAACCTGTTGTGAGCTTATTAAGCATTTGGCTAAAAGTAAAGCTTAGTGACTAAGTCTTACCTTTAGCCACATGGCAACCAATCAAGCCACCATAGTTGGTGACTTATGGCTTATAATGTCATGTGTCAACCAACATAATGGCTATATAAAGGTAAGAATGGACTGAAATTTTTTATTAATATTTTCCTTCCATTTTTGAAATAATTTTTCAATTTAGTGTATTTCCATAAATAGTAAGTTTCTATAAATAGAAACTTTCCACTTTTAGAAATTTTGTTTTGTATTGTATTTTATTTTATAACAGAAATACTATTCATTAATATGTTCTCCTTATTTTTACTGGTGAAATTATTTTTTTTTTTTTAAATTTTTTGAAACCAATTTTTTTTTCTCTTTTACCTAGCACACCCTTATAAGATATATGTTGGTCCACAGACGATCATGTTGAAAAATGTGTTGCACCTAACATACTTGTATTATTGCCATGCATTATATTGACACACAAATTAATAATATGTCAGGCAGTGCCATAAATAATAAAATAGGATTCAAGTAGGGTAAATGAATTAATGTGAACCGCGTATTTGGCTAAGTTTATAAGCTAATTAATATATTTAATAAACATTCAAATGATTGTTTTTGCTGTTATGTTACAAACTTGGACAAAACACTATTGAACATATTTTTGTGTTTGAGGAATGGGTCGAATGAACTTCCTTGGGGTTATGAAGTAAAGGGTTCTTTGATTACGAGCCTTTGGATATATTTATATATCTCTAACTCATATTTACGAGATGATAAAATATGACAAAAACTACATTGTGAAGAATGTTTTAATCGATTTCTATCTTGAAACCTCTTTTATTTTATAAATTAAGTAATTATAAGTTAAAAGCGATTTACTTATAAACACTTTTAGTTCGATTTTTTTTTTTTTTACTAGTGTATTCTTTACTATTTTTCTAATTCAAAATACTTCATCTAAGACAAAACCTCATGAAATGTCATCTCCATCCCATATTCATTCTTCTCCATTTTTTTTTAATAAAGATTCTTTTAGGTTTATGATTTAATTTTTATAATAATACAAAAATATTTATCAAAAGTATTCAACGGTTTATTATCAGTTTAGAGTCTTCTCTTCAAAAGTTCAAATTTACTTCATAATACTAACCTCTTTTGTAATTTACAATAGCTCACTTAATCCCTTTATTCTATTTTTTTTATAACACATCTATTAATATCTTTCTAATAATTTTTTTATATATATAAATAAAAATTTCATCGAGGATTGTAGTGAAGTGGTAAGTACTTTTCTAGAATTTAAGTCCTGAGTATAAAATCGCCTTTAGCAGTGAGTGCTTTTTACCTCTCATAGTGAGACTTTCTGATACGAATTTGAATTAATTGAACTTCAACGTAATACCGAACATTTAAAAATCAAATTGATGAGTTTTCCCTCACAAATATTCTCTTGTCATGTTGCACGTTTTTCTTCCTGTGGAGCCAATGGAGGGAATATTTTTCATAATGAAAGATCTACTTTTAATTAAAAAATAATTCTTTTGATTTATTGGGTTTAGATAATGGGAATTAAAGCTATGAAATGACATGAGAAATACTGTATACATTAATTTTTTTTATTTAATACTAAGTATTTTAATAAGATTGTACATACAAAATTAGAATAGATGAGGTATGTGTAACATCATAAATCATAAAACTACAAGTTGTGCTTGTCTTTTCTTGAAAGCATATTTTTTTTTTATAACATTATCAACAATAAATCATTACGATCGTGATATGTTGTTGTTTCATTGATGAATAAAATGCTACAATTTTTCATTTTTCAATGAGATCATAAAGTGAATTGAAAACAATATATTATTTGTACCCTTAATAAAAAGATATAGTTGAATATATGTTAAGTGATTTAATAACACACAAATAACATTGATATTATGATGAAATAACAACGTAATACATGTAGTTATATATTGGATGATCATAATAAGTTGCATTAACTATAATAAAAAAAAAGTGGGATGTATAATTCGTATTAATCTAGCTTCGGGTTAGTGATAAAGTAATTGAAAAGTGAATAAGCAATGTAAAAATAAGCAAAATACACAAACAAGAAGATAAACAGAATAGACAAACATTGATTAAAAGCGAAAACAAAATTCACAGCGAGTGAGATGAGTTTTATTAATGTCTTGCCGAGGACGGTCAAGCTCAAGATTTACAATAAACATACTAGAGATAGGGGAGATAAGAATGAGGCTAACTGTGTGAAAGCTAAGCTAAAGTGTTGTTTTTAAGAGAGCCACATGCTCCTTTTCAACAAAATGTGGATCTCTGTGGACAAACATTGACCAATCAGAGGATAATATTTTTATTGTCACCCTTCTTTCTTTGATTTGAAGCAAGATTTTTGAAAAGTAACAATTCCATGTCCCACACCCTGACTTCAATGATGGGAACAACCTCCGCACGTGTCCTTTAATAGTTGGAATATGCTCTTCTTTATCTTAGTACACTGGGTGTGGTATGGTCGGATGCTGTTTCTGCTTCCTGCACCTTCTGACACATCATTCTTTTTGCCAGTCCTCTGTTTGTTGTCATTATCCTTCTGCGGTCTCGAAAGCTTTTCAATCCCAAACACTCTTCATTATCCTTGATGCCTCCCGTGGTTTCGAGCACTTCTTCTTGTTGTCTCATACACCCTCTCCTTGAGTCGATGCGCACGATCTCTCTTGCCAGTATCACCCTCAAGGCTCCGTAACAACTTGGGCTTTGGCTACTTTTGGCCCACTACTTAGACCCAATTTTGCCGGTGACATTTATGTAAGTTACCTTGTTATATATTTTTGTAAGTTAGATTTTTTCTTTTTTAAGAAAACAAAGATTTATAGTGATGTTATCAAAAATCTAGAAGATCAACACTGTGTATATTAATTATGGTTACGTAAATGCTTTTTTTTATAAAAAAAATAACTTTAATGATAAAACTTTGACGAATAATTAAGTGCTGGCTTAATTAACAATGGACTAGCTAGCTACATTATTATTAATCTTAATATTAAAATTTAAAGTGTATCTTTTATTGGGTATAGGTGCACGAATGACAACTAATATAGAGGGTTCCAATACATATTAAAGTAATGAAAAAATCAACGACGGATCGAGGGTTTAGGGATTATTGGTGCTCGAAAATTTCAAACACACATATTGACATCCAAACCTATAAGATTCTGCTTGAAAATTTAAACACTCAGCTACCTTCTTTGGGTCGCTTACCCATATCAGTAATTGATGATTACACAATTCGAAACACTTCCATTGCCCGAAAGCCTTATCATTGGAAGGAAACTGCACGATTAGCAGTATAGTAAACAAAATCAATATAAAAAGAAAAAAGGAATATGAGATAACCATAACGGATGAGTCAAAGGGACATCAAATGATTGATATTATCCCTCCCAGACCAAAACCTTTTTCAATAGCGATTTTTCCATCTTATACTAACATTTTATATTTTTTTATACAATTGTACTTCTTATGTGTTGGGTTTAATGAATGTTAAAGTATCACAAATTGTAACCTAGATGGTCCCCTTGGGGGGGGGGGGGAATCTATAGTATTTATTATCCGTACTACATTATTGGTATATTTTCTATTTTCGTCCTTCTGATATTTAACTATACGGATCTAACCTTCAATTTTATTGAAATGGATGGTATTGGTCTCTTTATGTATATTTAGAGTATTTTCAGAAGTACATTATTATGAAATATGGAATAATTATACAAGTTTAATATAACACATTTTTTAACTAAATGATCGAACATTTAATCAGTCTCTAAACAAATATCAGTAAATTACAAGGATTAAAATTAAAATTTATTAGTAATTGCCAACTTGTTTGGATAGTTGCTACATATCGTTTTATATTATATTATTATATTATTTTAACGAGTAGAATATTTTTATAAATTATATCGTGCCTTCTCATTTCATGATGTCACATGTTGGTATTTAAAAAACAAGTTTATAATATTACAAAAAATATAAAGATGGATAAATTTATTAATAAAAAAATAAAAATACAATAGATGGCAAAATAAGATTATTAGATATAATAAATAAGCTAAGGGCATGATGAGAAAGATAAACAAGATAACAATGCAATCAAACTTAAGCAGTCGTTACATAAAATGACGTACATTTTTCATTACCACATAAAAATAAATCTAATAATACGTCACAATAATCTTTAAGTACATCTAAAATAACACTATAATACAGTACAACAGTTAATAAATAATTAATTAATAGTATAATTAATTAAAGAGTGCCTCTGCCACTGGTCATGTAGTGCTTTGTATTATTTTAATAAATAAAATATTTAAATAGATTGTATCGTGCTTTGTCATTATATTCTATAATGCCACATAGTTTAATTTGAAAATAAATTTACAATATTACAAAAGAAAAAAAGGAAACAAAAGTATGCTACGAATAACCTTATGATAAATAGAATTATTAAATATAATATATAAGTTCATGATGAGGAAAGAAAAACAAGATAACAACATGATCAAACTTAATTAGTCGTTACATAAAATAAGGTGCACTTTTCACAAGAAATCTAAACAATACGATGTAATAAACTTTAGACAGCAATCAAAATAAATATTATATTTAAAATAAGAGTACAATACAATACAACGATCAAACAGATTAATTGATCAACAATCATCCAAACAAGTTGTCCTAAATTACTACCATTGGAAATGATTCTTTTTGCTATAAATAGATGAATAAATCCACTAAAGTATCACCAATAATTGCCAAAAAAAAAAAAGAAAAAGTTTCTTATCAATCATGGGTAAAGAAGCAAGAACAAGTGAAGAATTTCAAGCTCAAGCAGATATGTGGAAATATGTATTTGGTTTTACAGAAATGGCTGTGATTAAATGTGCCATTCAATTAGGAATTGCTGATTTCTTGGAAAAAAATCAAGAACCTATTAGCTTAAATCAACTGTCTATTGCACTTGGTTGTTGTTCTTCTTCACTCTATCGTATACTAAGGTATGATTAATTAGTTTGTAATATGGTAGTCTTTTCTTTTTGCATCACGGTTTTTAGCTGAATACGAAGTTTAAACAAGTGTGTGGGGAGGGGAGGGGGCGGGGGGCTGTAAAGGGTTGTGGTGAACAGTTAAATGTATTCTTAAGTGGAGGTGTTGGGTTGAGTCTGGGTGAGATGTTTTAGCCCTCCCAAATATGAGATGTTTTTTAAGTGAATCTGGATTTAACCCTAGTGTAACTACCAACATTGGAGGGAAAAGGATTATTGACAAAAATGAGAATTTTAAAGTTAAATTATCTCTAAATAAGGATGGGTGGGAGACTCTTGTTGAGACAG
>JBDJHY010000014.1:3391336-3408175 GCA_039654485.1 Withania somnifera | reverse complement strand
AATAAACTATATAACAGATAAATCGAATAACTATAAATTCAAGAAAATACAAAAATACAATCATATAAAAACCTAATACAACTAATACAAATACAATGATACACGATATAGATTAGGAAAGACGAAGAGAGTGGCGAGAGAAGGGAAAGATAATTGAAACCTAAGCTGAGTATGCTTACATTTATTAATTCCCGTAAGTTTTACTTTTAAAATTAAATTGAATTGAACCAATCCGACCCAACTTGATATAGTCCAAACCTACATGGGCCAGGCTTTTTCCTAAAAAAAAAAAAAAACCCAAAACCAATTAAATCCGATAACTAATCCGACCCGAAACCGAAACCAACAAGTTGTATTATTGTTGGATCAGCCCGGCCCGGTTCATTTGACACCCAACCCATTTTTGTCATTTTCTATGGATAAAAGACAAAAAAATCTACTAAAATTGTAAATATATTGAAAAAAAGATCCGCTCGAGCTAGAAGAAGAAGAAGAAGATCAAAACAAACAAAAAAGAGAAATAAATGTCTAGTGAAATACACTCTTCTTTAATATCAGCATCACCAGACGAAAATAATTTGTAAGTTTTACAAAATCCTTTATTCTATTATACCGATTTCAATTTTTACAATTTATTTAATACTTTGTTAATTACTCTGCTAAACAAATGCTTATAGTAATTGTTGGTCAACTGATAGAAGTCAATTAAGAGAAAAGAAAGATTTGAGAATTTATGTGACTGTAAATTATCTTATTAGAGGTAAAACGCGAAATTTGAAGTTAAATTGCTTATACCTATAGAATGCTGTTATGATCCTATTATAAGATATGAGAATTGAGTTATGGCATTTGGTAATTGGGAGCTTAAATTAACATTGGCGGAGCCACCTTTGGTGGTGGTCAGATACACCTCCTTCAAAATATTATGTGAAAATTTACACATCCTTTACCAAATTCGTGGCTCCCCCACGGTTATATAACCTTTTGACTCTCACATCGGTAACGGGGAGCTGATGTGGGGTTTATACAGTCTTGGATCTCCCACCTCAATAACTAGCTTTTTGTCATTGGTTTTCCTTGGGTTGTATCAATAGTATCAGAGCTTCTTTTCGCCCTTTGTGCCTTGGATCGTTACGACGACATTGTAATATTGACTCGGGGCTAGAAACGGTCTAGTACGCAGTCGTCGAGGACGAGGAATGGGGAGCCTGGTGGTTTTTTATGATCCTATTGTAAAGTATAAGACTTAGAGTTCCGCATAGGTAATGGAGAGTCGATATGGGGCTTATACAACCTTGGGTTCCAAATCGGTATAGGGAACTGATGTGGGGTTTACATAACCCTGTGCTCTCCCACAACAATTGCTAGCTTTTGGGGTGTGTTTCTCCCTAGGTTATATCAATGGTATCAGAGCCACCCATTACCCTTTATGTCAGTCATCCCTTGGATGGTGACGCTAGTATTGCAATGTTGACCCGAGGCTTGAATGGTCTAGCAAACAGTCGTCGAGGACGACGGATGCGGAGCATGATGGTTTCTTATGATCTTATTCAATGTAGAAAACTTGAGTCCCACATCGATATGATGGGAGCTGATGTGGGGCTTATTACCTTTGAACTCTCCCACCTCAATTGTTAAGTTTTAGGGTGTGGTTCTCCATGAGCTGTATCAAAGGGTCTCATTCTTTATGATACAAGCTAAAAAAAGAGTTTTCTGCATGAAGTGAGACAAAGGAAGTTGGTAATTTCTTTTCATCTTAAATCCTCCAATACTGAATTTGTTGGAAGTTGGGACGTCGCCCACT
This sequence comes from Withania somnifera, assembly GCA_039654485.1. Taxonomy (NCBI): domain Eukaryota; kingdom Viridiplantae; phylum Streptophyta; class Magnoliopsida; order Solanales; family Solanaceae; genus Withania; species Withania somnifera. Next base: position 3,406,371 of record JBDJHY010000014.1, on the reverse strand, counting down.
AGGTGTGTGCAACATTGACTTGGAATGAAATGGGTCTACATAGAATAGCATGGATATAGAGGACTCATACAGTCTATCCATCGAGTTTGTGATTGAATTTCTTCAATGAGCACCATCCAGATACTGAATGAATCTCTTATAATTCTATAAGTGAGCATACTGAATGGAAGCCTTATAGTAACTGGTGATAAATGCTGGGACTGAACAATAAGTTATTCCTGTTTTGACTTAACAGTTAAGCTGTTAATGCTAATAAAGTTATGCTGCTTGTTCAACTGTAGGTTTGTGGACGTACTGCATGAAGCACCTCTATCCGGTCATAGGAAGCCTACAAGTCTTATTGGGAGTATTTTCTATTGTTTCTTATTGGCAAGTATTAGTTCATGAATTCTTTGTGACTCTGCCACCTTCTAGTTGAACTAATTATGATGAATTCTAGGCAGGCTTTGCTATTTTGGCTGTGGGAGCTAGATGGATATTTCACCCTATAGAACGATTAGTGTTCCCACTTCTTTGCAGTTGTAATGTTGCCCTCCTTGTTGTCACAGGTGCACTATGAATCAAATTTTCTGGCTTCTTTCCTTTCCTTTCACCAAATCTTAAGATTTGTATCTCCTGCATTTCATTGTAGTTTTCCAGTATGTGACTTCCCTCTTAAGCTCTACGCCTAAACAAAAGTGTTTGATATCTGTAGGTATTTTTCAGCAATATTTGGTCTACCAAGTTAAGAAAATACGGTTACAGGTCAGTGTTTTTATATACTTCATGATAAAAATATGTATTGAGTCCAACTAGCTTGGAATCGAGGTTTTGTTGTTGAAATGACCATTATGATAAATAGTATTCTTTTAATATATAGCTTAAAGAGGTTAAAAACAACATTGGAAGGGATATATCAAGCTTCCTTAGCCATAAATGAGAATATACTACCTCATTGGATATAATTTTCATCCATACCTCGCTGACGTGTGCACATAAGAAAGCATGGAGTTAAGAAGTCTCCCCTTATATATACTTCGTTATAAAAAATAAAGAATCTCTCCCTGTATGTAATCTTGGTATAGATCATCTACTTGTGGGGTCTTCAGCATATTAGTGATGTTATGGTGCCAAAAAAATCATATTAGTCAAGTGTCTTTCCTTAGTATGTACTCTGCGTGTGTGCAAACCGGTGGGTACCAGTAAACTGGAGAAACAGATCAGTATAGTAGAAGAACCTGATTTACAAACTGTATGGAACTAAAGGTTTCCCAAATGAGGTAGAGGACAATCTCACTGGAATCCAACTGTAGGAGGGCTTAAGACCTTGAAAATGGTTCAAGGAAATCATGAAGTGTACTTTTTAGCACTTAATTGCTTCTAAGGTTGGTTTCAATAAGCAGAGGGAAGAGTTGAGTCGCACATGGATTTCAAGCTTTGGTTAATTTTTTCCTTCTCCTTTCCATCCTGGGGTGCAAAAAAGGTAAAGTCAGATGTCAGTTAAGCGAGTTCGCAACTTCTCTGCACCACAATTTTGATACGTATTCTCATTTTCCTGATATTTTTGTTTTGGTGAATGAGGGACTTCTCGTAGCACCACCTGGATGGGAATTAATTTTACTGATATAGTTCAGATATCAACATAGATTATCCTCATTTTTGTGTTCCGGTAATTCAAATTATATGTTTGATAAGCAGCAATTTCTGAGGTTTGCAATAATTTGAACTTTAATTTTGCAGGGGTACTATATTTTCAGCCAGAAACTGAAGCATATTATTCGCTTACCATTTGCTACAATAGCATATGGTATACATTCCTGGATCTCTAATTTATGCGTCAGTTTTTCTTTTACTATGCTTTTTCTCAATTAGTTTGATCATCCCTACCGCAAATCTGTGGTCAAAACAAATCTTGCTTTTAGTATTCAACTATTTTCTTTATGACGGTGTTCTGGGCAGTTTGTGGGCACGTCGACCATTCCACCGGCACTTGCGACCTCCCTTCAACACAGATGTCGGTTAACTTTGCCTAACAAGACTTAGGCAGATGCGAAGAAATCAGCTAGCATGCTAACTAATCTGCTATAAGTGAATTGCATCTCTGCTACGGCTATGTAGTTGCAGAATTGCAACTATTTTCTTTGTATGATATCTTAATCCAACACATGAGGATTTGGTGTTGGACCTTCTCAACCCTCCACTACAACTCCCATTGGGGAGAAAGGAAGCTGAGTAAATCTGAGTGAGAAGTAATTAACGAACTCTGAGTTTAAAAGATAATATTCCTGAGTTCAAAATTGCTTGAAACAAGCTAGGACAGTTACTTTTTTCTTTATAAGGAAAAAATTACTGTTGTAATTTCTTGTCAGATTCTTCTGTTATCTGAATAGTACTTCAGGAACTACTATCTAGTTTAATTCTAAGTTGCTTTCTTAGTTGTTTTAAAATAAATAAGAATCATTTTGTTGTTTTAAAATGGATATCCATTTGAAACACTTCAATTACAGGAACCGCTGCGATGCTGCTTGTCATGGTTTGGGATCCCCATATTAGCATCCTCTCTATGCCGACAATACTCAGGTTTGCATTCCAAGAAATTGGCTGCATTAATTTTCTTATTTCCTTGCAACTTGTTGCATAAAGAGATGCTTATTAGGAACTTTCAGTGATTTCTGAATGCATTAGTAATTATTCCTTTATCAAGCTGTACTATGATAGAGCTACCTTTAGCAAAACATAAATGTTAAATCTGAGTTATGCTAAAAACTTCTAGGCAAGGTAGCATTTAAGTCAAGAGAGTTGGTTTGAGGATAAAATTTATAAAAACCATTTCAAAATCTGTAGGATTTCATGTTTGGATAGCTGAAGCAATTTTAAATGCAGAAGTATTATGGGGAATAATAACTTTATTTAGAATCCATAGATAAGTTATAGACGAGGAAAGTGGGAGTCTCAGGGAGTCTTATATGGGACTTTCTTGGAGCTTTAAGTATTGTCCTCCAGGTTCTAACAAAGGTAAAGGAACTGATTCTCTCTAATTCTTTTGTAATTTGCTTTGCTTTGAAATAAGAATTAGAAAAGAAACAGCTTAACTATACAACCTGAAGTTTTCAGTTACAATATTTTCCAAAACTCTCTCAAATGTAAAGTGTAATCAAGCAGATGGTAAAATATAAGTTGCTTCAATTTTCACTTTTGGCAGTGTTTGAATTGACTTATTTTTAGTGCTTTTGGCTTTTAAGTTCCTTTTAAGTTTTTGGGGTGTTTGGGAAAGATAAAAAGTGTTTTTTGAGCACTTCCTTTTAAGGCTAGTCCATAAATAAGCTCAAAGCTAGAAGTTGGGATTTTTAACTTATGACTTTTTAACTTCTAACTTATAAGCTACTTTAAAAAAGCCAACCCAAACGCCCTCTTAATCTAGAGATATTCACCTCAAGGACTGCCATCCATGCTTTTCGAAGGCAGTATCCAGACTCGATCTCGGACAACTCCGTAAACTGAAATGGAAATGAAAGATCTTTCACTATAGGGGGAAGAAGATACGTGGGAGCGAGTAGAGCAAGAGCAAGCAAGCTCTAATGGTGTATTTGAAGCACATGAATGCGAACTTTATAATAGACAAACATTTTTCAGACTTGCATAGATGAAGAGTGTGATGTGGCAGAGGGTAAAATCTAAACTGCTGCCATTCTCGCTTTGGTTTAGTGATATCCACTTCAAGGACTGAAAACAGTTAAGGTAGATTTGATATATCAATATGTTCTGTTGAATCCAAAGAAAAATAGGACCAAAAATGTCGGATTTGTGGGGTGGGATTTTATATCCATTTGTCTTTGGGCAGTAAATGAACTTCGTGGATGTAGTACATGAAGTTGATCTTAGTTCCGCAAAAAAGAGTCCATCTAAATCTGTAAAGTTTTCATTCACGGGCGGAAGAAGAAAAACTTCAAAGGTTTCACTGATTCAGGCTCAATTTGAAGGTTGCTTCTAGGCCTTACCATTTTCAAAATATCAGGACCTCAAGGATGTGTGTATATATATATATATATATATATATATATATATGTATGTATGTATGTATGTATAATAAAAGAGTAATTTTCTAGAAATAATCTAAGAGAAATGTGTATAATAATATATTACATTCATATGTACCGATAATATGTTAAAAGTGTATACTCAACATATACTAAAAAAATAGTATGAGTATACAAGAAACTAGAATTTACTATTAAATATATTGAATATATACATTTATTATATTAGTCAATATAAATATATTCAGTATATACAACAATATATATGTATAATAAAATAGTAGTTTCCTAGAAATAATCTAAAAATATATGTATAACAATATATTACATTAATATATACCAACAATATGTTAAATATATTTATTCAACATATACTAAAAGAGCAGTGTGAGTATATAAGAGACAAGAGTATACTATTAAATATATTGAACATATACATACATTGATTATACTAGTTAAGTGTACGTGTGTTGCACGTGTATATCATATCAAGTCGTTAATTAATATAAAAGAAATTAAAAATAATAATTACTTTAAAGAAAATATAATATTTTTTTAAAAAAAGTAAATAAAAGTCCTTTTTAGTAAATTAAATATAGTAACCTAACCCCGACTGATTACTAACTCTTGATCCCCGACCCGATTTGAGGATCAACTCTCGACCCCAACTCGAGATCCCAATTCTCTATTCGAGGCTCCATCTTAACTTCTGACCTAGGACCTTACCTAGACTTTTAACTCAAAATATGACCCCTAACCTTAATGCTTAACTTGGAATCCGACCCTCAATCTTGAGTCCCAACTAGGCATTTGACTTCCTACCTTGATCCTAATTTTTAGATTTGGGACCCAATCTCTACTTTCAAAGCAAGACCCTCCCTCGACCCCCGATCTTGGACCTAAATCATACTCTCAACTCTCGACCTGACCTCGGCTTTCGACCTCGATTCCTAATTTAGAACGGGCTACTCACATGAGACTCAACCTAACTCTTAACTTGGGACTCTTAACCAAAGAGCCAACCCCGACTTCCGATCCAAGACCCCACCTAAACTCATAATCTCAAACTCAATCTCGATTTCTATTGTGAGACTAGACACCAACTTTATACCCAAAACCCGATTTGAGGCCAACTTTCGACTCGAGACCCAACCCTCACTCCCAACTTAAGATCCAACTCCTCATTGGAGATCCGACCCCAAACCCAACACTACTACACAATGTATCTATAGCTACGAAGTTTTAGCTATGAATTTAAAAATTATAGCTATTACTAAAGTAATAGTCACAAAAAAAAATTGAATTCTGTAGCTATTTATAATTTGGTAGAACTACTTAGCCACAAAAATCAAACTGAAAAAGCTAATTTCATATTTTGCTATAATTACTAATAATCGTGACAGTAGTTGCATAAATAGCTACAACTTTCCGTTGTGACAATCACCGTCCGGGTGTGATTGTTAGTTTGAATCTAGGATGATTGGATACCGTCCGGGTGTGACAATCACCTCACCTAATTATATTAGTTAGCAAACTAATTATTGGATCACATTTTCACAAAAACGGATATTTTTTTAGAGAATAATTAACTGTAATAACCCCAATTTTCAACACAGAGATACATATTTATATTATAATCACTGAAGGAAATTATACTTCTAAATCAACCATTAACAGGAACGTAGAGGAACAAGGAAAGAAGATAACTATAAGAGATGAGAAAGAACGAATCAGAATAGGAGATGAGAAGCATAAATTTGACAAAGGCACAATACACAATTGCATAACCCCTCCTATCTAACCCAACTTCCTTTCTAACAATTGCTAATTGGGCCTGGATCTCAAATAAAACTTAGCAACATTTTACGCGGCCCAACTGGATCCATCTTATTTCCACTTCAAGCCCATATGCCCTCATTGTACACATGATTCACAACAATATCTGCCCTAAAAAAGAACCTTGTCCTCAAGGTTCGTAGCATGAAATTCCGTCTGACAGTTTGGAGTATTATTAACTCCTTTACTGCACCAGGAGACAATCTTTACGAATAATAGCATGATTCTGTTGGCTGCTTGGAGTATTCCAAACATGGCTTCATCATTCTTGTTTACCTTCAGAATAATAACCACTTTGTACAAGACAACATGGCAAATATGTGTAATAAATTGAGATGTATCCATAAGAGTAAAGCACCTACTTACATCACTCAAAGATCCATAGATCTTGGTTTTGAGCTTGGAAGCATTACAAGCAGCAGCTAGGATATTTGTCACACCTTCGAACAACAACTTACACATACGGCCAACATGATCTGCGTTAATGCATTTCTCACTCCATTGTTTCTTAGCCTCAATTCCTTCTCTACCAAATGAAATGTTCACATAATAGGCCAAAATATTTGTAGTAGTATCACACAATGGGATGTCAAGAATTTCATCAAGTGTACTACTAGGATCAAAAGAAGCTCTGGAAGCACTTGAAATATGATAAGGACAATACTTCTTAAAATGCTCAGACCCATCGAAGCTAAAATTATCCACCTTGAAGTACTGATGAGTAGTTTCAAAAGCTCGCGCTCCAAAAAATCTCTTCATTGCAACTAAGCCATGACGTAATCTATGGCGTGCAACGAGCTCTTCCATCTCATTGGCACCATAAAATGTGTAACCAGTAGGGTGCACCTCTTGAAGCATCACCTTATTTTCACCACATAATTGTAATATTTTCCATTCCTGTAACATGGCAACAAGTACAATTATTATAGGCTGCAATTTACAACTGAACTTTGCAGGGAGAAGATGACCATTGGTATTAGAATCATTCCCACTAATTTGGACAAGCCTGTCAAAGTTGAGTTCCTTCCTATTTCAACAGATTGTACAATTTGGATTAGGAATTTCAATAGTAAAGCTGAGAAGGGTGGTTATGGAAGTAGTCGTGGCAGCAGACATTGAATAGCTCGTACACAAAGAGAGACCAACAAATGATTTAACACATTATCAAAAGGAAAGACATCACAATCAAGAAAAGGACCAGGATTAAAGTGAATTTACCAAGCACCAGTCCTTGATTTATGAACTAGACAGAACATTGCAAAGAGTTCAAAAGCTCTATTGATCCGAATATCTGACGACTGTTTGGAGTAACTTTCATCAAATTCCAGAAGCAATCTCTGTATTTTCTCCTCCACAGCATTCTCTCTTGATTTAGACAACAATATTTCGCTCCTGCCCAGTATCAACCCAGCACCTTTTGTGTAAGCTAAAGCCGAGATAAAACTGACACTCGAATTCTTTTATCTGCACAAATTCCTTCAAGAGAATTTTGCAAACATGGACCTGTGCGAAGCCATAAGGCAACATCAAAAGGATATATAGTATCAGCAGATCTCGCAGTCCCATTCGACACCACAGTTCGTTGGCCATCCAAAGAGACCAAAAGTCCATATGTATATCTTCGAGGATAGTTGCCAAACAAAACCACATTATCTTGAGAATTTGCCTCTTCCTTAATATTAGGTTCTTTCATATCGTCTAACACGGTCGTAGGTACCTTGGTTTGCAAAATGGCATATTCGCAAAAGCTATCGCCATATATCTTGACTATCATAGATTCAGAGTGTCCTCCCTCATGAACCATAGCATTAAGATCATGAGTGCGGGAGCGCACGAATATGTGTGGGAGCCGCCGATCACCTGATTCTGTACCAAAAACTCTGCTACCTCTACTGATTTTACACTTTCAACCTGAGGTGTTTCCGTATTTTCAAGAGTTATAATCTCAATTTTACTTTCTCTAGGGTCATTGTCCACGATATCCACATTAATATACTTCTGTGGAATTTTATCAAATATGTGGTTCGCCTCAGAATTTTCAGCATTGGAATCAGCTTCACGTGCAGGTGAGATGGAGATGCTTCCATGCTCAGTTATAGGACATACATGTGTATCTGGTACCAGAACAGTTTTAGCATCTTCAACTTTATGAGTTCTCTTATCCGGCTTTTCGTCGAACACCTTGTGAGCAAAGTTCAAGTTGCCGTACTCCGAGCGTGGATTCAAGTATTGATACGAGGGCAAGTTCTCGACGGTGCTCTAGGACGGAATAGCTGCAGCAGCTCTCGGTAGGGCAAGTAGTCCACTTTGGCAAGGCGTCGCAGAAGGGATAAAGGCCTGTCAGGTACTTGCCGACTTCGAGATTGGAATCGAATAAACAATTTTGCCCCGAAAGGGTCCCAATCAGCAATTTGTTTGTTCCGAAATAGCCAGCACTACCAATTCAAAGCTTTTCCATCCAAATACAACAAAGAAGCCAGACAACTTATGATCTGAAACAATTACTATTCTACCGGAAATACCCATGCTGCATGGTTATCATCGTTGAATCTGGATATTTTCACCGATTTAACTTCCATTGGTGAAGGCAAACGAAAGAGAGATTGGGGAGTTGTTTTCTCCTCCACATCTTGCAACATACTTCAAATGTTTGGAAAAGAAATCCTTCACTTCCTTCACAGATCGATCAGCGAGTGACTTGAGTTTTTGGTTTTGGTCCTCCCTTAAAAACCTCTGGAGCACCACCATATATCTTTTCCCCCTAGCAATCGTAGAAAAATGTAGGTAGCTAAAAATTAATTATAAATTTTATATGATTCCAACACTGTCATATAAATATTGTATTATAGTTATATGACATTTTGCTACTAAATATATATTTATAGAAAATAATTTTATTATTTTATCATAACAAATAAAATCTGTAGTAACTTTTTATATTGTAGTCACAATATAATTTATCATGGCGAAAGATTAGATTTTTTGGTTTTTAATTTTTATAGCTATATTATATTCTAGTATAGTGGCAGCAATACTTATATTTAGCTAAAAAATTAAAAATTTATAGCTTACTTATATTTAGCTACGAATTAGAAAATCTATAGCTATTAACTAAAGTATTTGCCATAAATATTTTTTTTACATGGCTAAAATTTTATTTTATTTGCCACAAAATATATAAATTACGATTATTTTTTTAATTTTTTTTGAAAAACGAAAATGTTATAGCAATATTTTGGATAATTATGTATAGGTTTGCATAATAATTTAAAATTTATTGCTACAACTTGGAGAATAATACCATAAGCATTTTTGTTCACAAATTTTTATTATATGGTTAAGATTAAAATAATTAAATTTCAAAAAAAGATTTTGAGTTACACATATAATTACATATTTCAATTTCAGAACATTTATAATACATAATTTTCTATAGTAACAATTACAATATCAATATCTTGCTTAAGACTCTAAGAGACGTCATCTTTTTTTTTTCTCATGCCATTAATCCTGTTCTAATAATTCTATAAATTTGCCTGTAAAATTTCAAATAAATAAATAAATTTGTAGTATCAAAAATAAAAATAATTATATCATATATATAATTTAAGAAGTACATATAATTGAATATTTTACCTAAAAGTATTATCTTTTCTAACATCACTTTTAATACTTTATATGATCAATTTTTGTCAGATAATATTTTTTTTCATGAAACTCAATAATCTTAAGAGGGATTGCAAATTTCAAATAATAATAAGTATTTGATTTAGTGGTATATACAATAAAAAGACATGAATTTTGTCCAAAGTAACATTAGAAAAAAAATTAATTATCTTTTCAAATTCAAGAAACCTCACTCTTAATATAAATGAGATCACCGGATCTCGATTCAGTTTTAAAAAAAAAAAGATTGATCGAAGAAAAAAATAAGAAACAACAATCACATCACCATGGTCACCTTAAATTGGTAAGAACCAATCCACAAAAATAAATAAAAAAGCTAATTATTTTATTTTTAGTGACATGTATAATAAAAGACATCAACTTTCTACAAAAATAAATTAAAAAATTAATTATTTTATATTTAGTGACATATATAATAAAAGACATCAACTTTACTTGAAACATGTAAGCAAGCAAGCAAAAATTCAACCCATATTATTGCAGCCCTCACTATAAAATAAAATCCTCATTAATCATCTTAAATTGATAAGATGAGAATAAATCTACGTAAATAAAAAAATAATTATTTTAATGTCAACAATTATAATAATCTTAAAAAGAAAATTGCGAACAAACAAAAAAAGAAAGAAAATTAAACTTGAACAATTGAAAATCAAAACGAACAACAACAAAATTAAAAGAAGCAAAGGGGAAGGGGTGAGGGGTGAGGGTGTGGTGGCCGGAGGGGAGAAAGGAGGTTTAGGTTTTGGAATCATGGCTTCGTATTTTAAATATTTAATAATAATTTAATTTTAAATTTTTTATTTCTTCTTTTTGAGATAATTTAGTTGAAAAAATTATTTTGTTTAATCTATAAATCTAGTTAAACACCTTTTTTATAAATTGAAGCTGAAGAAATAATACACATATAAATAAAGATAATGAATAACTAGAACACTTAGTTTAATTGAAACAATTAGGCTGTGTTTCTATATTTTTTTTTTATTTTTTATTATACAATTTTTTAAAAAGACGAAAAAGAAAAAAATTAATGTATTAACATATACAAAATGAAGTTACTCTCTTTAATTCATTTTTCCACACCGTAAGTTAAAAAACTATGGTAGATATTTAGTTGTTTAATAAAACAATGATTGTTATAATTAAGTTAACACAATTTTAATTAATTTTAAAGTCTTATATGTTAATATTTTTGATATAACTCAAATAGAAAAGATTTAAGAAGTAAAATTTGAATCAATTTTAAAGTACTGAATATTAATCATTTTACATTTACAGATAAGTAAAAATTTAATACTTGTAACTTTAATTATTTTTAAATTTCAAATATTTGAATAATAATTAGATGATAATTACTTAAAAAATAGTAAATGACAACTTTGTATATTATAGAGTATTTTAATAAAAAATAAAAAATTTAATAAATATTTCGAAGGACCTCTATTGTTTAAATATAACACCAGTTTATTAATGTATGTGTATTAAATCGTATGTGTCGCTTCAATATAAAAAATTGCATATAAAAAAAATGAAGTAAATAATATTGCAATTGAAGTTACCATATATATAATACTATATTTACTTAAAAATATAAAAATATTCATTCATGTAGTTTATTATACATGTTGCAATACATGCATGTTGCGTCAATTAGCACAAATACATATAAAAAATAAATTATTGAAAGATCACAATTAAACTAAAAATGAATGTGATATTTGCTTGAATGATGAAAATGAATTGTTTTTTTATCATTTAATTTAATAAGTTGTATTTTATTTTTTATTATATATTTTTTTTATAAAAGAAGAAGAAGGATAAGAAGGAATTCAACGAATTAATTAATACAAAATGAAGTTATATTCTTTAATTTATTCTCTTATATAGTCAGTTAAAAATTGAGATGAATAATCATAACATATTTAATTAAGTTTTTAAATTCAGCTTATTTTTTAAAGTGTTTTTGACGAAAATCAATTCGCGTCTGAATTTATAAAATATTTTTGTGCCGTAAATTAATGTTTGACCCAAATTTGTAAAGTATTTTGAAGTGCATTTTTCTCAAAACTATTATTTTAGAGAAAAAGTAAGCTACAGCTACTTCGTAGAAATACATTGTTTAACGAGGTCGCTCTTTTATTTTAGTAATAAATTTGTTTCTATTTTAAAAGTTATTGTCACAAAATTTTACAAAGCAAAAATTATTATTTTAACTATAATATTTTGTTTCAAAATATTTTTTTTGTGTCTATAAAATTATTAATGCTATAATACTTCAAACTCGTGGCAAGAATATATGATTTAGCTACGATATTTTATTGTAGCAATACATTTATAGCTATCTGGGATTATTGCCACAAATATTTATAACTTGAAGCAAGAAAAATTATTTAGCTATAATATCTTGTTTTAAGTAATTTTTGCAGCTATAAGATTACAATTGCTACAATAAATTCGAATTCATGGCAAAACGTATAGTTTTGTAGCCATAAAAGTGTAGCTATATGGATAATTATCGCCATGATAGCTAGTAACTATAACAAAAATGAGAAATTAGTTTTGTCATTTAATGTTTATAGCTAAGAAATTTTTCAAAATTATAAGTTGCCATGAGATTTTAATTTTTATGGCTACTGTGAATTGTTAGCCACAATTTTTCAATTCATAGCTATAGATACATAATATTGTAGTGATACAACCTCAAAATGTTTGGTGTTTTGAATTGTTAGGGTGAAATTGAGTCTTTTGCTATGGTACTTTTTTTGGTGGTGGTGGTGTGGGGAAGAATATGTGAAAATGGGGAAGATGATTTGTTGAGGGTATGTGTTGTGTATTTCATCATTTTACATTCGTGAATTTCCGGTATATCCATGAAAATTTATGTATTATACACTAATATTCTTGATATACCTAAGTGATATATATTTTCACCTCAAATTTTGGACAAAATAATATGCCGAAAATGGGATTTAGCTATGTACTGTCAATATTCAGATCTTGGTATTTTTCATTATGTTTTGGAAGATTTAGCTATGTACTGTCCATTTTACTGGACTACCTTAGGATTTTTATGGGTTTATTAAGTGAAGCTAAGGAATTATTGAGTAAAAAGGGCCACGGAATTAGGGACCTGCACTGTTCCAGAAGGCCAAGCATTTGGACTAAAATCTTTGAAATACTTTCTTTGATTAGTACTAATTTCTATGCCTTGTATTAAAGGTGCAGAGTACAGTAAAGAGGCAATAGGCTTTAAACCACAAAAAGAACCAAAATGAGTGGGACACAGAATGATTTTACAGTATCAGAAATTTTCTACTATCAATGAAGTTCAATCTATGGTATCATATAAGTTAATCATAAAATTTTACTTGTAATTATCTTACTAAGCCGATGGAGTACTTGTTTTTCACATCCTCAGTACATAGAACTTAAATTCTGAAAAAAGAGGGAGGAAGATAAGAAAAGGTAATCCACTAAGCTCGTCAAATAAGGAAAGAAAAGGTACATATTTGTGTGTGATCTCTGCCACTCATTAGAACAGAATATTGCCAATATTTGTTATGATGTCTTTCTATTCTTGTCTTACAACAAAAGGCAGCATGATGAAAGTGATACATTCTGTCTTTTGAAACTCTGGTAATGGAAGTTCTATCTGTACTAGTTTTAGCCCTTCATGTCTTTTTCTTTGTTCCAACCATTTTTGTGATGTTTGTACCAAACGAGATCTCAAGTTATGTTCATGTCTCTTCTGCAGCTTCTACATTATATTATAAAAAGTATACAGGATTATGAGTTAGAACTAGTGCCTTCTTCATGCTTTATCATCCAGCAAGATCAGCAATGTCTTCTCCATTGAGTTTCGCAATGGATAATGTAAAATAGATCAATAACATTGTTCCTATACTTGACCTGTCAAAGACGGGGTATTACCATATTATGTAAATTAAGCAACAAAGTATTGATAGTCTGCAATTTCTTTCACATGAACTGACAATTTTAGTGCATTTTAATATGTTAATAGCATGTAAGTTACTTTGTCTCTGTTACTTGTCATGTTTAGGTTTTAAGAGTCAAATTGCATGAAACTTATCTAGGGCTGTTTAGCTTTGATTAAAGAATAATTAAGCTTTTTAAAAAGTCAAATTTAAATAACTTTTAACTTAAAAAATAAAAAGTAGGGGGCGATCTACTTTTAATTTTAATATTTTTAAAAGCTAACTTAATTTGTTTTAAATCGTTTTAAAAATATCCACACTTTTAAGAATGGAAAACTACTTGGAATTAGCTTGACTAACTTTTAAGCGAAGCCAACCACCCTCTACCATTTTAAAATATATTTTTTCATCTAATCAATATGAGATCAATTGTAACTTATGAGATAGTATTTTCATCTTATCATCTTTAAAAATTAGTATTTTTATATAATTTTTAAAAATTAAAATTTTAATATAAGATATTAAATTAATTTAATTCAATTTAGTTTCAAAAATTTGTAATCTAACTCTCAAAATTTGACAAGTAAAAGTAAAGTAATATATACCTTTCATGTCCTAATCTATGTGATGGTGTTTCACATGAGGCAGATATTTTTATTTTTTATTTTAAAAAAAGACAAGCTTGTGGTCCAAAATAAATTCCTATATATGGTCTAAATTGTTAACGCTTATCAAAATTTACCTGTAGTTATCTAATATGACTCGAACTTGTAAATAAGTTTACAATTAAGTAAATAGAACTTAAACTGGTAAAGAAAATTATATACTCCACCACATGTGTAAAGAAGTTAGGAAAATTGATTAAGAGAAAACTCACAAGGTAGCAAAGAAGAGGAGGATCCTCTTAGGATCAATTGTCCAACTAGAAGAACGTCGTAAACTAAACCTCCTGCCTCCAATTTTGCTTTCGGTGGCGGTGGTGCTGCCATGGCCGGCCACTATAGTGATCTGATGATTATGGGTTTGTGGGGCAGAATGCTCACTACTAGTCCCCACATTACTAGTAGTCAATGCCATAGCCTTTTCTGGCGTGCTACCTCCTCCTAGCAACGAAGCTGCATATTTTTTTATTTCCAAATTAAAAAAATAAAAATAAATGAACATTCAGAATATACCCATAATTATGTGTTGGCTTAATTGATTCTTTGTCATTCAATAATTCTCATGCATGTGCCACCATTTGTTTAATATGAATGCAAACAAAAAGGAATGACACTCTGCATCTTTATATATTATTAATTGTTATGTATCTACAAGATTAACAAAAGCGCTAACCTAAATTTTCATAAGAATTGTTGACACCGTAGGCCAAGTGTCCGTCACATTCATCCGTATATGCAGTCTTTTGGATTTTATTCATTCGTTGAATATAATACAACTTGGAGCCTATGAACTTTAGTTGAACCCATTGCATTTGGTAATAAATTATTAATAATTTAGTTTAGTTGCACCAGCTGCTTCTATGTTGAACTCAACATAGATAACGAGTTGAATTTATTTT
>JBDJHY010000014.1:3338714-3356105 GCA_039654485.1 Withania somnifera | reverse complement strand
GGCTAGTGGGGTATGGTGCAAAACTCAGTGCATAATGGGACCGTCCCTCTAACCTTCACTTAAATACCAGGCTTTAGTTTATGACATGGTTTGAACTTGTGACATGCACGAGACCCACAGCTGTACGTCAGGTGTTGCACTCTTACCACTTATCCGAAGCCGTTGGGGCTAATTTAAGGGTTAAGCTTCTGTGAGAGATTTTTTGCTTTCTTCTAACCATTTTTCTTGATCTACTGGTAGCAATATAATTTTCATGCAATGAAATGAGTCGACTTTTCGACGGCTTGTTACATGACATGTATGGTAATATAGTTAGGTGAAGTATGAAGAAGTACGTGCACTGGCTAGGAAAGTTGGATGTCTGAAAAAATAATTTAGAATCCATGTCAATTAAGATAATTGGAAAGAGAAGCCAAGAGCTTCTGACCTGGTCCCTCCACCTGCTTCAGAATTAACTCAATTTGATTTGCTTTAATATTATGAGTAAAATATTAGGATAAAGTATCATATCATGTTTGAAAAAGAAGTGTTAAAATACTACTTTGGAGCATAAGCAAATTTAGTACTGATTTATGTCATGAGCAAATAAAGTAGTCATTTATATGTCCTGTCAAAGTCAATAGCATCTCACCTTGTCCTTCCATCTTACAACCTGCTTATTGTAAGGTGCTTCTTAAAAAGCTGCTCATTGTATAGTGCATATTGGTGGGAGATGCAAAGATGAAGCAGCCAGTGCACTGGATGACAGATACATAGAAGTCCATAGCGTAATATTTTATAGGAAACTAGAGAATGCAGGTCCAAAGCATAGAAATTTTGCTGTAATAAAGCAGCGAAAGGTACTAATAGCTCTGAGGCTAGTATTGCGCATGTACAGAAATTGTCTACTGATAGTCTTTAACTCTGTTGTGAGATAAGAAAGTCCATTGCTTTTAAACCATGATAGCAAGTAGCGACATTTCTTAGTTCTTTTGGGAAATTGCTAGCTTCTCGCTTCTGATGTGCCCTAGCTCAATCACAAGCTCCTTCAAGTCCCATCTACCCTTTTCCCTTCCAGGATCGGGAAGGTGTGACATTCACATAAGTTGAATGTTGGGTGTCATATCTCGATTCAGCTTTTCACTACAGCATACAGCATCCACCTGCACAAAACTTGTCAATCAAAAGCTCCAGCAAAAGGAGTACCGTGGCAATTTTTTCGACAGATCTTTGAGTAGTACTAAACAAGAATCTGTTTCACTGTCCTATACATGTTAATTTCGTCTTTTTAATTCGGGATCATTCAGCTGTTTTTCTTCCTCGGTCATTCATATGGTTCCTTTATCTGTGTTAAGTAAAGGTTAGTATATAATTGAATAGAAGGGAGAAGTTAAAGTTTTCCTAGTTATTTATGTAACAATGCTAGTTAATAAATGATTTTTATATAACTTACTAGTTCAAAGAAATGCAAAACTATGATGATTTAGTAAAGCATAACTTGTGTACGTGCACTTTGTTGCAGATTGTATCAAGATCGTTTTGCTTTTGAGCAAATTCCATTTCGGCAATCTGAAGCTATAAATCATACTTCTTCAACTAGCTCTTTCCAACTTAAGATTTCGGTAGCTATTTCTTCATAAAATTTTATAACTGAAACCTTTAGTAAGCTTTGCAATGTGTAGCATCATTATATTCAAATTAATAGGTAAACAATAAACTAAGATATACATAAATGAACAAGAGAAGGACAGAGGTCGGAATGAAAAACCATTATCTTCATGCAATTTCACAATTTGTTCTCTCCTTTTGTATCCTCTCATCTCCATATGAAGTGAGGTAGGTAAGGGGACTGAGGCTGGTTATTGTATTTGGAGAGGCATCAAGACGGCATTGATCTTCATAGTTGTTTATGCTTTTCATACTTGTACCAGTTACTGCACTAATACTTGTATGTTGTTCCAGTGGGGAATTTCCTGATAGACGGCTGAATAGAAGTGTCTGTTGGCCAATTCCTGAGATCTAAAACCTGGTGACCTGAAGAATTAATACAATTCCTATGGCTCTAGTGATTGTCGTCATCTAGTTTATCACACTGAGGACGGGGATTAGTTGCAAGACTCCTGCAGTTATTCTTTGATGATAAAAGAGAATTACTGGAACCAAAACATAAAATAGGGACTATGCTACCGAGTTTGTGTCTCTTTTCTGGACATGCATTTTCTGTTTCTTCCTTAACTTATGCGCTGGAGTAAGATGAACTTTTCAGGAACTTGTTCCCCTTTAGATAGCTGATACAAATCAACCTTGGAGTGTAACTTTGCCTGGTTGATTCCATTTGCTTTAATTTCCAAGAAGAATCTCATTTGGAGAATAAGAGAGCTACACAAGCATGAAAGGCCTTTTCTCTCTTATCACCCGAACAGGCAAAGTTAAGAAACATGGGTGATTTGTACCAGCCATCTAAAGGGGAAGAAGTATCTGAAAAAGAGGGCCATAAAGTTCATCTGTCTTAACTTTAAAGACACAGGTGCACCTTTAGCAAACTGCAAGAAAGAAGGAATTCTTATAATTCTGAGACAAATAATATCCCAATTTCATGTTCTTTCTTAACTTCTTAATGGAATTCATGAGAATCATAAGAGTAAGTACACCAGCTAACCACTATCTTTAATAAGTCAGTGACCAGCTAATTACCAATCTCAACAAAGTTATGAACAGAAAAAAGAAGTTTTAAGTCGATCTCAACCAATTGAAAGATAATGACGTTTTTTGAGTAGGTTTTCTGAATGTTAATATTATTGTGTGGCAAATCTATCGATTTTACTGTTACAGGGAGTTTCAACTACAAAGTTACAGAAGCTTCAGAATTGCAGAATTGCAGAATAGTGCATAGTCTTTTGTTCTTTGTTGAGGGTTCAAGGAGAAGCTTCATCCACTTTTAACAAAACTACATTGCTCTTTTACCTCAAGAAAGGGATCAGATTGCTATTGAGGAATTAAATACAACTTCAAGGCCTTTAAAGTTTCCAAAGTTGCAATAGGTAATTTCTAAGCCTGATCTTTGAAGAAATATAGAAGCATAACCACCACTGCTATATATAAGAGGAATAATATTACTGGCTCTATTTAATTCTAGACACTTAAGTCCTCTTTACATTTATACCTATGAATTGTCGTATAGTTATAGATTGCCACATTTTTTGCTGGCATCTCTAACCGTTACTCTCTCATAGCACAGGGTTAGGATGCTCACATTTCATAATTCTTGCAAATCTAATTGGGGTAATTGATTTAACTTAGTTGATGAGAAATTAGAAAGCAGTTAGGGTTAGAGTAAAACTACATCGTTAAAATTCATCGATTGGAAGCGAAGAGCTTTTAAGGCCTACTCAACAGGTTTCATTGAACAAGGATGTAAATAACACTGCTAGCATGAAGGGATGTGCTAAATGATTGACTCATTCACACCCAAGGGCGTGGATACCAAGGTTCAAATCCCAGTAAGAGAAAAATATTGGGTGAACTTTGGTGGGTAAGACTACCTGATATCTATGTTGGTGGAATATAGGAGGTACCCAGTGGAATAGTTGAGGTAGTGGAATAGTTGAGGTGTGCACAAATTAGTCCAGACACCCATTTTGTTTTTTTTTTTAAGAAAACTCGATCTATTGGGAAAATCTCAGGTCTAACCTGTGTTGAATCTTTCACATGAGCAACAAAGGAAAAATCAACAAGAAAGATTGATGTATTGAGAAAAGCTCAAACCTAACCTTAGTTGAATCTATCACTTAAGCAACAAAGGAAAAATCAATTAAAAAAATTGGTTTATTGAGAAAATCTCAAACCTAACTTGAGTTGGTCCATCACTTGAGCGCTAAAGAAAAATCAATCAAAAAAAGAGTGATCCATTTAGCGTCAAAGGAAAGATCAATAAAAGATTGGTCCACTGAGAAAATCTCAAACCTAACTTGAGTTGGATCTGTCACTTGAGCAACTAAAGAAAAATCAATTAAAAAATTGATCCATCAAGAAAAGATCAAACCAATTTTTAGTTAAATCTATCACTTGAGCAACAAAGAAAAAATTAATAAAAAAATTGGTCTACTGAGAAAATCTCAAACCTAACTTAAGTTGAATCTGTCACATGAGCACAAGGAAAAATCAGCAAAAAAAATTATTTATTGAGAAAAGCTCAAACCTAACCTTAGTTGAATCTATCACTTGAAAAAATCAACAAAAAAGTGATGTATCGAGAAAATCTCAAACCTAACCTTAGTTGAATCTATCACTTGAGCAACAAAGAGAAAATCAATTAAAAATTGGCCTATTAGGAAAATCTCAAACCTAACCTAAGTTGAATCTATCACATGAGCAACAAGTAAAAATCAACAAAAATTGATGTATTGGGAAAAGCTCAAACCAAATCTTAGTTTAATCTATTACTTGAGCAACAAAGCAAAAATCAACTAAAAATTGGTCTATTAAGAAAATCTCAAAGCTAACAAGAGTTGGATATGTCACTTGAGCAACTAAGGAAAATCAATTAAAAAAGATTGATCCATCAAGAAAAGCTCAAACCTACCGTAAGTTGAATCCGTCACTTGAACATCAAAGGAAATATCAATAGTTAAGCAAATTTGAAATTGGAAGGATCATGAAAAGAGGAAGGGGGTAGAAGGGAGAGGGAGGGCAGGCAGGGGAGAGGGAAGCGGGGAGAGTGGAGAGTGTAGAGTGTAGAGGGTGAGAGACCAATTCTCACCAAGTGATGACCTTTACATAGCAACAGTAGAGAAAAAATCCAAAAGACATGACTTGACGGGATAGAGAAGGCGAACAAGTGTAATCTGATTCTATATGAGAAAGAACAAGAGTATTTTGGTTCTGTATGAAAAAGAACAAGTTTATATGGATTTAAATTACTTACCTTTGATACTCTCTGAGATGCATTTTTTTTTCTTTTGGAAAGTTCAATTGGTCAAATCTAAATAAACAACAACTCTGTCAAAAGTATTATATCTCATTTTGCAATTTGAAGACAAAATGTTAGGGTGTTGCTTTAAGAGTCAGTAATCCAATCATGATTTTTTTTTTTAAAACCATGGTATTAGGTCCAGCTTGTGGTATTAGGTCTAACTTGCACGATCTTGACTAATTCCACTAGATAAGGCCAAGATGGATGGAAAAAAATCACACCTTTTTTTTTTTTTTTTTTTTTGTCTTAGCTAGATTTGAACCTAAAACCTCAAGGTTTTTAACCCACTTCATTGATCACTACGCTACCTTGGGAACTTCAGTCATGAATTATTAATGCGAGAAAAGACATTAACTTCACCCTGAACTTGTTCCAAAGTGTCAATTACTCACTCAACCTGTACAACCTAAAAGTGAATACTCTTTCCACCTTAAAAGTGTTATACCACTTTATTAGGTGAGGTGTTCTACACGGGTATGCCATGTCAGCTCCATGTTAGTACTAGACAAAAAATATAACAAATTTATTATTTTCACTATTTTTTCTCTTTTTTTCTTCTATACCATTACAAGACCTCCATTGTTATGGATGGCATCACCATAGCCAAACCAAATTATTGATTCATCACTACCATCTACTTTACCATCCACCAACATAACTGCCATTATTATCAATTTCTTCTAACCTTGTTATCCATCTTTAACCTCTTTTATCTCTTTCTTCATTGACTTCCCGGCGAGGTGAAAAATATTTTTTTTAGAGTGAAGGAAGAGAGTGTGGAATGAGTCTATGCGATGAGAGAGAGAGTGTGTGTGCTTAAGGGTTGAAAACTGACTGACAAAAATCCAGCAAATATGTTAAAAAAAATTAAAACTTGCTGATTTAAATTCATTTTGATAAATTAAAATCAGTCATGCTTTATAGCTCCCGATAAATATTGATAGTTAAATTGTTCTTTGCATTACTATTCTATCAACCAAAACTAATTGAGATATTCATATTAATGGTGGTGGATTAGATGATGAAATTGGTGGGTTGCATGGGTGGTGGTCAGGTGATGAAATTGGTAATTGCAAGTGACGAAATGGATAGTGATGGCAGTTGATGATATTGGTGGTGGTGGGTCAAATGCTGAAGGTATGGAGGAGGTGGTGAAATCGGGTGAAAAATCAATAATGAATTGAGAAGAAAAATAGGATTGATGAAGAAGTTCAGTTGTAGAGAAGTTGTAGAAAATTTGATGAAAAACCAAAAATGAAGTAGAAGAGGACAATATATAAGTCATCCTCGAGAACAAGAAAAGGAGGTGCAGGAGAAATATTTCATTTTGAAAACATGAATGCTATCTCTAAGAAATATTTACTTGAATGAAGAAATAAAATGTTAGGGTTACGGAGAAAAAGAGAAAAGATACAGTTTTTCTTCTTAAAATACAAGAAAGATGCATCTAAATGCACTTTGGATTTCTTTAGAGAACTGTTTTCCCTAAATGATTAGCCATTTGAATTGTGTATGATTCAAGAGTTTCACTGCATGTCACACTTTTCAAATGACTCTGGTGCATATGTATTTGACAATGAGTGCATTGGATAGTCTGTTGGAATAAGAGGATTTCGGGGTCACCTCAGTATGGTAATTTTCCATTGAAAATATGGTAGCATGTTGCACAGGTTGGAAAAAATGTACTTGTCTGCTGAAAGTTTTGTCTTCTAGTATTCGTAATGCCTGTAAAAAGATTCAATCACACTCCTTGTGGGAAGGTGAGAGTGACAATCGAGAGCATCATTTAGTGAAATGGTAGGCTGTCTTGAAAGACCAAAAAGATGGTGGTGCGGTAATTTGAAATTTGAAGATACACAAAAAAAGAACTGCGGAAGAAAGTTGGGATTGTGAAATGTGGGATGGAAATGGAATCTCCCTTCTAGGCAAATGGTTGAAGGTTCCTTATATTGCCATTCTCTTTTCTTTTTCCAAGCAGTATCTATATTGAAAATTTTGTTTGATTGAGCCCTGCTCTTTGGGATATGCTCGTTCCTACAAACTGCTCATTTTTCATGGTGAAGTGTTTAGCTTTGCATTTCTTATAACTTTGCCATGATCATGAGATCTGCGTGTATTCAGCGGGTGTCTGTGATTGGAATGATTTATGTGCCACATTTATGGATCCACAAGTAATCTCATCTCTAGTTCATTACTCCAAAGTGCTACAGCAATTGCTTAATTGATTTATTGGTAACTCAGCGTTTATGCTAATTTTTCTTCATATATTAGGTATAAGGCTACAAAAAATTCTGGTGTTAATAGCAGGAAGATGACCAAGGTGAATTCTGATATACCATGCTGCAAAGGTATCGTGCATACGTTATAACTCTCTAGTATGATTCTGAGTCTGTGAAAAACATTTTTACAAGAAGTCAAATACTCATTTTCAAGCACGTTGATGGATATTTCCATATGCATCAACTCAAATTCTCAGTCATTCACACTTACATATTTAGAATTCTTTTTTTCTTTTTGCATCTGTATAAATCCAAAGCTTGAATCATATAAATAAGAGAGTTTTGTTTGTGGGTGCAATATCAAGTTACAATGTGCAAGTTCCTAAGGAGCTAATAGCAAATATGCATCGTAGTTCTTACTAGTTAATATGTGGCCTGTAAACAAAGTAAACCTACCAACTTGAAAATCTTCATTATCAAATCTAAGAAATCTCACTGTGTAACATTTCTTCTAAACAAGTTTGGTTGCCATGTAAATCATCAACTATTATGCTTTATTCGATTCTATTTCACATGTAAAATTAGTCTTATATTTACTTACTAGATGTGTTTGTAATAATTATTGCCAGAACATCCAAAGTCAAGTTTTGAATTGTAATATGCAGGAAACTCTTGAAGATTTGATCGAACAGAAAGAAAGTCAGTAAGCGTTGAGTATGACGTATGAGTTAAGAGTAGAACAGATTGGATGAAATGTGAATTCAAAAGGTAGGGTAGGAACTGCATCTTATTTCATGCAATAAATTACGAAATTTTGACTCTTATTGTTAGTTCATTGAGTAAATTGAAAATTTCCTTTGTGCTCCCAAAACTATGGCAATGCTTCTTTGATGGTTTTTCTGTTGCCTTTTAGGAAAATCTTTTGTTTGAATTTTAAAATTTTATATTGGAGTAATTGGTAAAGCTATGTTGTCATATGGCCAGAAGGTCACTGGTTCAAGTCTTGAAAACAGCCTCTTGCCAAAATGCAAGAGACCCTTGTGGTCGGGCCCTTTTCCAAACTCTGTGCGCTGAGAGTTTTAGTGCATCGAGCTGCCTTTTTTTTAAATTGAGGCTAGAATGTTCCTTTCCAGAAAGATTGCAATCTCTTGGCGTTTGCCAGAAAATCTTAATCCGATGAGCTATCGTCTCTTGGAGATTTGATGGACACTTTTAGGAATTTAAGCTCCCTGTATTGTGTGGTCAAAGGGGGTCGCCCTCTTGTCCGTCAAATTTGGGAAACTTTCTGGTGTTAGTGCGTCGAGTTGTTTCTCACATTTTTGTACCGAGCACAATTTTTTTTCTCCTTCAACTTAAAAGTCTGAAACTCTTTTCTTATTTGAATCTTAGGATAGCATCCTACCCTATTTTTTTTTTTTTTATATTATATGGACAATGTAGTTCACAAGGACTATAATTGGGAATTGTTTAATCAGGAAGAGTAGAAATAGAATCTAAATTAAATTCAGGAGCGCAATTAGAAATCTTTAAAGAGTGGATAGTGTGATTTGTTTCCTTTTCTTTTCTAACACGTTCGAATAACTCATGGTCGGTTTGAGCATCTGATTATTGAATAGAAGTTTTTAATGGTGAAACAGTAATAAATATTTGCTAGCCAAAGTAATAAATATTTCTCATATTCTGATAGGCATTAACGTCAACCTACATGAACTATAATGATTGAATGATTTAATAAGGTAATAATTTATAGCAATATACTCTACATGATTAAGTGGAAAAAAAAAATTTGTATGTCCAAACATTTGATAGAATTTTTATGCGATTAGTTTTTACGTGGCTCATTCTTTCTCCTCTATAGAAACTTCTCCTCTTGGACGTTTCCCAGGAAAATTGGAGCGCTTTTCTTTGGCAAAATGCAGTGGAGTTTAGGGGCCATAAAATTTTAAATGAGCGATGTACGATCATGAAAAGTTATACGAATGAATTCATAAACTTTGAGATCAAATAGTTTTGGTTGCACATGTTCTAGAAAAACTATGGAGTAATACATAAGAAGAGCCTCAAAAATCCTAAATACCTTTTTTGGAGCTTTTAAAATATAAATAAGTTGTGTACGCCCATGAAAAATATTTACTAAGTTCAGATTGGGGTAAATGTTCAGATCCGTCGGATTGGATATGGTAATTTTGGTTTGGATATTCTATTATCAGAATAAAGAAAGTACAATTCAAATAAGCTTGGATTGAATTGAATTATTTAAGTTCGGATTCGAATTATTAAATGGTTTGGATTTTTTGGACTTTCGATTTTGACTTTTGAGCCTTTAAGACAAACCATAACATTAATAATCTCAATTCACCTAATAATTTGCTCGGTAAAATTTATAACTTTCTACAATTAATAATGATTGAGGTTACCCTGTTGTCTGTGTCGTGTATTAAACTTTACTTATGAAAAGATTCATATTGTTGTATAGATCAGTAGTCACAACTAACAGAAAATACCTAATAATAACAAGAGGTATGATATGGTAATGATACTAATCTATTGGACCTTTGAAAACGCATTTAGTAGTGATGAACGCATATGATATGGTTAACGATTGAATATGAAGCATAAAAAGTTCGAAGTTCAAAATTCAAACTATAATCCAAACCAAATATCTAAAAAAAAAATTGATTCTCGATTTAGATTTCGGATCGGCCCAAACTATGGCCGCCCCTTATGAACAAGGCCAAAAAAACTATGGAATTTATTGTCATGTAAAACATGAAGAAACCATACTTGGAAATTAAACAATATATTAAATAGATAAATTTAATAGGGGATAAATTAACCAACTCAACTCCTCTTAACCCATACTATAAAGTGTTTCTTTTAGTGTGAATCTGAATTAGCCGTATAGCGAACTTGTACGGTGGTGGAGTCAAAATTTTTATCAAGGGTTCAAAATATGAAATACCTAACGACAAATTAGCTAAAGGGAGTTCCACATCTACTAGATATACATAAAAAAAATATTAACCATACATAGATAGTATAATAAGCGGAAGACAAATTTTATGGAGCTTTCTTGATCAACTAGTAGACTTGCAAGAAGAAAGAGACTAAACTAAGGTGGAATACTTATTCAAGAAGTAGATTGACGGTATTGAATTTCTCAACTCACCTCTATTAATTCCTGGGGTTCGAACCCCCTCAACATAAGGTGGTTCCGCCCCTTGACTTTTGCACGATCTTTATCGAGCCTAGTTTCACAAGAATGTTATCATGAACCTTTACTATTTCAAATACGAGATGAATAAATCATAAAAGA
This sequence comes from Withania somnifera, assembly GCA_039654485.1. Lineage (NCBI taxonomy): Eukaryota > Viridiplantae > Streptophyta > Magnoliopsida > Solanales > Solanaceae > Withania > Withania somnifera. The sequence goes on along the minus strand of JBDJHY010000014.1, from coordinate 3,345,619 downwards.
AGTTCAAAGGAATTAATTGTCATGTAACATACACAAATCATATTAGATACAATTAAAGAAAAGGCAAGAAAATTAACCCCTCTTAACAGGATCAAAGTTTGAAACACCAACAACAGCACCAATAATTACAAGCAGCACAACCCCACCAGACACAATGCTAAGCAAGAAGTTCTTGAGTGATGGTGTTAAACTATCAGCAGCTTGGGCTACATCAGGTACTATCATTGTTGCTGTAAGTACACCTGCTGACAACCCTGCTGCTGCCTTGTCCTTAATTGAAGAAGATGCCTTGATGATTACTAACTTATTGGTTGACTTTGTTGTGGCAATTTGTTTTGATGGCCTAATTGGTAATGGCTTAAAAAAAGCCTCAACAATTGGTTGGTTCTTTTGGCTTTTGCATGTTAGTGGCATTGCCATTGACACTATTGTAGAAGTGGCCATTTCTTTTGCCTTTTGCTTTACAAAATAAAAGTTAGGAGTATGGTATTGGTAGTACTAATATGATGATGTGATTTTGAGAGGAGAAAGGGTCACTTAGATTGAGAGGATAAAGAAAGGATTCTTAATGAAAGGTGGAAAATTGAACTTTAGAGTTTGACATGATCTTTGTTGTGTCCGATGTGGCTGATTTTTATTGGATATATTGGATATGGTTATCTTATTGGAAGGTTGTCAAAACTTTATGTGTGCCCACATAGGCTGAAAAAAGATCCAAAGTTTGTGCTCAACGATATTTAACTGTTTAGACATAGAATTTTATAATTTTCTCAAGTTAAAATATTCAATTCAGAAACTGTTTTTTGTAATTTTCACTCCAAGTCACTCACAAAAGTTAACAACTCTAAATTCAATTTCGATTTTTAAATTTTATTTTCAATTTTTTTTTTATCCGAATTTTAGAATTTTATCTTCAAACACTCACCGAAACTCCTCTAGTTGATTTGTTTAGGGTTTGAAAGCATATATGACAATTCAAATTTAAGCTAAGAAAATATAAAACCCCTTTTAAAATTTAATTCACTATCAAAATCGTTAATTTTCTATGGATATAGCATTTGAATTTGGCTCTTCTTAGTAATTATTGGTGGTTATGATCGATGGAGATGATTGGAAGTAATGGTTGGTGGATGTATAGTTAAAAGTAAAATATAATGGTTGTGTGACGATGATCGACAGTAAGAATGATTGGTGATAATGGCTAATAAATTTGATTGTGTAGTGAAAATTAGCAATGGTATCTGGCGATAAAATTAATTGATAATGTGATGGTTAATGTTGGTGATTGTCCGGTGAAGATTGGTAATGATGATTGCCTAGCAATAGTGAACGAAATCATGAGAAAGATCACAGTTATAGTTTTTTTTTTTTTTTACTGAGAAGGTCTTCATGATTTGTAATTATATAAGAAGGAAAGATAAGAATTTACCAAAACCTACAAATATATACAATGTTTTTTGGCTAGTCCAGCTTGAAAGCATTCATGAGCCGCTAGTCCTTGTAGTGTAACATGCATGATTGACTGGTCCGCTTTCTATCAATCTCACCGGGCAAGATACAACACAACTAAAAATGGTAAAAAAAAATATTTACCTTATCATTATAGTTTGACTTGTTTTTTCTAAAATAACCTATAAGTGTAGTTTCGTGCAAAGGTGAATTCACGTTGAAAAAATAGGGCACGTGAACCCATGGTCTCTTTGTAAAATTAGATATTTTATGTATATATTTTTTTTAAATCAGTATGATGTTACCTCTTGGCACCCATGCCACAAAAAGATTGAAAGGTGCACTTGGTTAAAGGTTAAGTTATCAACCTTGAGGACAAGGGATCAATTCCCCTCGAGAGGAAATGAGATTTCTTGCCATAAATAATCGATAATTGAGATACTTTTTTATAAATAGTTGGCGATAATTTAAGTAGGAAACTCAAACACCTCATAGTTCACGCATGAAATTCGAAAACGGGGATACCTTGATTTTGGGTTGTGTTTGATCCTTCATTCATTATTCTATTCAAGTTATAAGTAATTCTCCATCTGTCCATTTTATATGACTTGCTTTCATTTTCAGTTAGTTCCAAAAAGAACAATATAATTCGATATTTAGTAATAATATAACTTTAAAATGTTCATTTTACCCTTAATGAAAAGATGTATAATCACACAAAATTCTATGAGTTTTCTTAAACCACAAATTTCAAAAGTCTTTGTTTTCTTCTTAAACTCCCTATCAAATCAAACTACAGAGTCAAAGAGAGTAATTAATCTATGCATAAAATAATACAAATTCTCACATAACTATTTCATATATTACTAACACCAACACCAAATGACCCCTTTGCCTACATACGTTAGACCCAAACTAATAAAGGCATCGACGTATCTATGAGAAAATTACAAGTAAGGATTAAATTACTAGCAAGGAGTGTAGTAGGAAGGACGAAACTCTCCACCCTCAACTATGTACAATTCTTATGTTCTAGTAATATAAGTGGAGAAAACATACTTCTTTTAGTGATCCCTATGCATTGTGAATTTAAATTAACCGTATAGTAAACTGTTTGGGACGATCTTGAGAGAGCCTAGTTTCACAAGAACTTATCACGATCATTTACTATTTCGAATACCACATGAATAAACCTAAAAATAAACTTAAGGAATTAAATTGGGAATGTAAACATACGCAAAATCATGCTTAAAAATCAAACAGTATCATATATAGATACATACAATAAAATTAAAACAAGGGAACAAAATTAACCCCTCTTAACAGGATCAAAGTTGGAAACACCAATAACAGCAGCAACAATAGCACCAACCACAACACCACCAGACACAATGCTAAGCAAGAAGTTCTTAAGTGATGGTGACACACCATCAACAGCTTGTGCAACATCAGGTACAACCATTGATGCTGTAAGTAAACCTGCTGACAACCCTGCCACTACCTTTTCCTTAATGGTAGAAGATGCCTTGATGACTACCAACTTATTAGTTGATTTTGTAGTTGCAATTTGTTTTGATGGCCTAATTTGTAATGGCTTAAAAAAAAAAGCTTCAACAATTGGTTGTTTGTTTTGGCTTTTGCATGTTAGTGGCATTGACATTGATATTATGGAAGTAGTAGCCATTTCTTTTGCCTTATTGCTTTCAAGAATTGCTAAGTTCTTAATTTTCTCTAAAAAGTTAAAAGAGTATGGTATTGGTAATATGATGGATAAAGAGAAGAATTTTAATGAAATTTGGATATTTTGTTTTGTCTTACATGGCTTGTTGTTATTGGCTATGTGGTAGATAAGGTTATCTTATATTAAGGTATACATTAATTTTATGTTGAGAAAAGACCCATGGTGAATCAAATTTGTGGACTCCTAGTTGATTGTTTAGGTTTCCAAGTATATGAGAATGAGGAAGAGGAAATATGAAATATTATTTTTGTAAGTTAATTATTTGAATTTGAAATTTGATACAAGTCAGTCAGTATTAACAAAAAAATAAAAATATTTTGTATAATTAAAATTTATTTAGTGGAAATTTACATGAGTATTTTTCAATATTTTTACCGAATTTTAAATTGTAACTCTTTAAATTACTCATATTTTAAACAATTCTAGAAGTAGGTATCCGATATCATTTTTAACTTAATTTAGGAAAAATATGTATGTCCCACGCAATGGAGCGTTTGGTTCTAACAAGACTTTAGATATATAATGATTTGTCAAGGCTAACTTCAGTCATTTTTTTTTTTACTGAAATCATAGATTTTTCGAGTCAAGATTCGAGAAGCGAAGTTGAGGTGGTTCGGGCATGTAATCTGGAGGGGCATGATGCACCAATATGGAGGTGCGAGAGATTGGCTATGGATGGTTTCAGGCGTAGTAGAGGTAGACCAAAGAAATATTGGAGGGGGGGTGATTTGACAGGAAATTGAGCAATTACAAACTACTGAAGACATGGCCCTAGATAGGAAGATGTGGAGGACGTCTATAAGGGTAGGAGGGTGTTGTTATGTTAGCCGTGCAGTGTTCCACTTGGGAATTGATTGTAGTATTGTTCTTAGTTCTAATAGTATGTCTTTTTTGGATTATTATCGTCTTGAGATGAGGTTTATCGAAAACAGTCTCTCTATCTCACATATAAGGTAGTGATATGGGTTGCGTACATTCTACCGTTCCCAAACCACACTTTGTGGGAAATATATTAGATATGTTATTGTTGTTGTCGACGCAGATTTTCCATGACTTCAAATATATAATCGCTTGCCAAATACAAGACATCTTTTACTGAAGTTATGGCCTTGGCAAGGCCTAACATCGGATATTTTTTTCTGAAGTTATGACCTTGGCTGAGCTTGGCAAGAGCTAACTTTAGTTGATATCTTCATTTTATTTCACTCACTACACAAAATCTAACTTATTCCCTTTTCACTTAAATGGCATACCAATTGAATCTTTTTTTAAAAAACTAGGTACTATTTATTCTTTTTCACTCATTCATTTTATTATTTTTGGCTTGTGATATATATGCAAAACAAATATATTTTTTAAGCAAGAGATATCATATGAATCCTTGCTTCAGTGTGGCTCCACCATCGCTAATCCTAAATTAAAATGGAAGGATTTGGATATCTCTAGCAAAATTACAACCAAGGAATCACCACCAACGGTTGTGTGTGGTAAGATGGACGAGATTCATGTATCTCTAGCAAAATCTACGTAGTTACTTGCATTCTAGAGCCTTCTGATAGTTGTTTTAGGTCATCTATAACCTTCTGGGATTGATAGTTTGATTCTCTGGCGGTTCATGTGAAAATTATCTCAAATTTTTTATTTTAGAGCTTAAACTTAAGTAATCATTGACTTTAACCAACATTCCTGAAAGATGAGCCCAGAATTAAATTTCAAAAGTTTTGTTAGCTCCAGACGTGGATTTTGGTCTAAGAGGTCCCCGTGGTTCGATTTTAGGAGCTTCTAGTGTGATTTTATCTCATTTGACGAAATAACTGTCACTTGGAATTGAATGTTTGACTTCAGTCAACATTTAGTGATTGGAGCATCAGATCAGAAGTTCAATTGTGCCATCAGCTTTGAAATGTCGAATTTAGATTAGGTTGCTTGTTTGTTTGCTTCTCGAGGAAGCCGGGGTCATTTGGAGTGCTCGGTGGTAATTTTAGGCCCTTGCGCTATTTTAATAGAGCCTAGCAAGAGAACGAGCCTTTACTATATCGAATACCGAAATGTATAAACCGAAAAATAAGCTAAGAGATTAATTGTCATGTAAACATACATGAAAATCAAACAAATATCATATACTACTATAGAAAGAAAGGCACAAAATTAACCCCTCTTAACAGGATCAAAGTTAGAAACACCAATAACAGCACCAACGATAGCACCAACCACAACCCCACCAGACACAATGCTAAGCAAGAAGTTCTTGAGTGATGGCGATACACCATCAACAGCTTGTGCAACATCAGGTACAACCATTGTTGCTGTAAGTACACCTGCTGAAAATCCTGCCACTGCCTTTTCCTTAATTGAAGAAGAAGCCTTGATCACTACAGACTTAGCTGATTTTGAAGGCCTAATTGGCAATGGCTTAAAAAAAGCTTCAACAGTTGGTTGCTTCTTTTGGCTTGTGTAAGTTAGTGGCATTGCCATTGAAATTGCTGAAGTTGAAGCCATTATTATTTTGCCTTTAATTTTTTTATTTTATATTTTTTTCTTGTGAGTTGTTCTCTGCTTTGAAGCTTCTTCTACTTCTCTTATTCCTATACTCTTATGTTGTTGAGATATGTATGTTGTGCTTTTGAGAGCCATTAAGATACGAGAGGTGGAAAATGGGGCAATTGGTTTCTTCTGTCCTACGTGGGGATACATCACTTGCCTATGCTAGATAACCTTATCTCACTGCAATCCTTAAATTATGTTTACCTTGTATACTCCATCAAAGCAAAGTCAAGATTTAAACTTTTATAAATTTAGAATTTTAATTGTTTTAAGTCATTTTAAGGGAGATTGCAATCCTTGTCATAATTTTATGTTTACCTCATATACACTATCAAAACAAAGCCAAAATTTAAAGTTTATGAATTCAGAAGTGCTGCCATTTTAAGTCGTTTTAAATTATGTTTTGAGTTAATAGTTTGTATATATATTAAATAAATTTCTAAAATTATGTTTACCTTTTATATACCAAGGATAGAAGCGAAGTCAAAATTTGAAATTTATGAATTTAAAATTCTAGTTGTTTTAAATTTTTGAGTTTTTAGTTGATAGTTTGTATATCTTAATTGGATTTCTAAGACTATGTTACTCCTCATCAAGAGCAGAATCGAAGCCAAAATTTAAAGTTTATAAATTTAAAATTTTAGCCGTTTTACGTTATTGAGTTTTGAATTAATAGTTTACACATATTAAAGGAATTTCTAAAATTATGTTTACCTTGTATACACCATTAAGCACAGAAACAAAGTCAAGATTTAAAATTTAAAATTCTTGTCATCTTCCTTAGTTTTGAATTAATAGTTTGCACATATTAAATGGACTTTCAAGATTATGTTTACCTTATAGACATCATCAAGGGCAGAAGTGAAGTAAAGATCTGAAATTTATAAATTCAGAATTCTAACTAATTTACGTTATTGAGTTTTGAACTAATGTTTTGTACGTATTGAATAGATTTTTAATACAAACACAGAGTTTAGATTATACCTGGCACTTGAGCTAGTCTCGTCCCGTCAGGACCGTTGGCTCCTTAGACCGGCCGGGCTCGGGTCCGGTCCGGGTCACCACTATTCCGGATCGGGTCATACGGTCCAAAATGCTTGATCCAGACCGGCCCAACCCACGTGAACGGTATCCAAGCCAACCTGTCGTGAATAGTGATTTTATTTTACAA
>JBDJHY010000014.1:3322425-3332906 GCA_039654485.1 Withania somnifera | reverse complement strand
CATGTTTCATCAAAGTCTATTAATTTAACCACCCAACAGAAATATTCCTTCCCATACTCCTTTGATTCCACGGCTTCATAATTAATACTACCCTCCTCCGTGAAGATATAGATATCTATAATTTAGTTGAGACTGCAATTTTTTTAAAAAAAAAAAAATCCGTATTCAGTCAAACACCATCACATAATTGAGACGAAGGGAGTAATAGGAAGTTATTTAACTTCTCATTGATAGTGCATAATAGCTTTATACTAATAATATCACTTAGAAAAATTGTCCATAAAAAGTTGAACTACTAAACTGATAAACTAGACAGGTGGGAAATCTTGATTACTTAGTCTTTTACCTTGTTGGTGAGGATTCAGAAGATAAAATTAGACGGGCTAAAATGCAGATATCGTACTTATTTTAATCTCACACCCTCATACATATAAGTTAAATCCATAGTAATATTATACTAAGAACCTTGTTATATATCACTAGTTAATTGGTGAATCAAATGAAACCTCCTAGTTTTGCTTCTCAAACAAAAGGCTTCAACTAATCAGTTATGGCAGAAGCTCCTATGCTATATACTCCACCTTCTCCTCCAAAACTATCAAACTTACCTAGTTTATATTGTGCTCTTATCATTGTGGGAACAGCAGTTTTCCTGCTTGGCTTCTACAATTTCATCCTCACTCGATGGTGCAATGAAAATAACCCCATGAATCAGTCAATCGAACATAACTCTATCCAGGCTCCTAATAACCTTAACGTGAACATCGTGTCCAGTTTCAGGTACAAGAAAGAAGAACTTGGAGGAATTCATCAGGAGAAGAATGGTGAGTATGAATGTGTTGTGTGTTTATCAGATCTTGGAGAAGGGGAAGAAGTGAAGCAACTTCCAATATGCAGACATTCTTTTCATGCTTCTTGTATTGATATGTGGCTTTATTCCCACTTGGATTGCCCGTTGTGTCGTTCTCCCGTAAAATTGTCAGTGCTTCACCGGAGTAGTTTCACAAGGCAAGAGGAGAGTTCACGAGATGGATTGATAGTTCAAGACAATTCAGTATAGTTTATTTTCTTTTCATTTCAAGTTTGTGTTATGATAGTTTTTGTTTCTTGGAAAGATATGTTTTGCATGAATACGTTCGTTGATGAGTGGATCCCGGTGGGTGTGGTTATAGAGAGTGATGATAGTTGCACCCAAGTACGTGACTTGGTCTTGGATGAAGTTGGTTGAACATGATGAGGATTAGGGTTCAAAATAGCTAAGGTAAAAATATCAAGTGATTTTTTTAAATATGTCTTGAGCCTTAAAGTACAGTTACTAATAGAATTAGTCAAGATGGGTCTGTACACCATGGTTATTGAAAAAGAAGAAGAGAAAGACAATCATTGCAGGGAAATGCTTGGGATCTAAGATGTCAAAAAAAATTAAGCTTGCACACACCTCGATTAATTCAAATGAATATGTGGCATCTCCTACCAACATCTTTCTTTTTGTTTTTTATTGTTTCTTACACAATTTGAAGTCTAAAATTGTACACTACTCATGCTACTCGGTCATGAGTTTCATATTTTGTTTATAATATTAAATGTTCATTAATCCATGGTTATTTGTTCAAAGCTCTCTTTTAGACTTAAACCCAAGCCAATGTTTTCCTCATTTCCCTGAGCCATGTAAAGGATTTCAAGAGTAGGCTTACTCGCAGAAAGTTCTCTAACTCTGAGAAAAATTCCATAAATTTGTGAAGCCCCTATAATAATCCAGGTTAAAACAACAAACTTAAGTGTGTCTCACTTAATAAACTCGAGTTCATATATGGTTGTGAATACCATATGGTTATGTATACCATATACCAACGTGTGTTTCTTTAACAAGCTAGAGCTATGCTGTTTCGAACAAGCAAAATAACATTCTATTTACCAAGGCAATCAAAATGAAAAAGCTTGTTTGACGGTATTTCATTGCACACGACATGGGTTCAAACCATGCCTACCTCAAGCTTCAATCAACTTGAAACCACATAAATAGCTCTGCCATGAACTTCTTCAATCAGTCGTGTTAACCATGTATTACAATACTGATGGATTCAAGAATAAACAGAAAGCATAGGGCATGCTAAGTGTTGCAATGACAGACACGATGCCTGATCATGTATTCCAGAATTTTCACAAAATTTACAAGAGCGTATAAAGTTTCCAATTCACTCTATAAACAATTTACATTTTCCTCAAATTGTTTAACCTTGCTTGCAGATCACTGTCTATCCCGCCATCGTCATTGTCAGTAGCCTCAGCTTGTGCAACCTTGCCTTTCGCTGCTGGAGCAGCCACCGCGGAAGAAGGAGCATTAACAAGCTGCCATTAATTCAAGGACCATAAATAATTAGAGCATTGCAAACATATCATATAGAATCCAAATTGGTGTAAGAAAAGAGCTGTAAAATCACCTCATTGTTGACATTAATTCCGATTTCATCAAGGACCTGGTTCACCAACTCTTCTGTTTCTTCTTCTTCCTCATCCCCTTCCAAAGCATCATCAATGGCATCTCCCATCACCTCACTCACCATTTCCATCTTTTCATTTTGCATCTCAAATTCTTGCATTATTCTCTGCAACGCTGGCAAGTTCATCTGCCTGTTCATCTGTCCCATTGCCTTTGTAACACCTTTCATTGCTTCACCCATTGCTTGTGTTGATTTCAAAGTCTGCCACCAATGATAACATTTGGGTATTTAGGAAAGAAAAGACAAAAGTTAGGAAACAATTGATTTTTCAAGATAGACAAATAAGTGCAATTGGAAAACAGCCATGTCAGGAACTCTTAATCAATCATTCACACAGCATAAATATTTTTGTCAACAAATTTGCACATGCCTAGACATTCTGAATGAGAAAAGAATAAAAATCATTATCAGGACATGTTAGTAGTTCCTTGCAGCACCAAAACAGAGGTGAATCCAGGACTTAACCCTTATGTGTTCAATTCTTAAGATTCTTAGGATTGAACCCATTGTATTTTATGGATTCATACCTACTATTTATTGCAATTTTAATGTAGTTTTTTCACAAAAATTTATGCTCTGCGTCGAAAAAAATGAGTTTAGATGAACCCTGTGTCGCTATGTTGTCTCCGTCACTGATGGAGAAGCTTCCCAATTTTCCATGAACTGGTGATGGGAACTTACTGCTAAGATTACAGAGTTTACTCCATGAGAGAGCAGGAAGAAATCAAAAATACTGTTTTGCAAATTTTAAGCTTTGTAATCAACCGTCCCACATATAACAAAGGTTGTATTCTCAATAAAACTAACACTTCTCGAAAGCAAAACAGTAACAAAAGCAACATCAGCAAGAAAACTAACAATAATGTCAACGATAATCATATCCATAGCTACCTGAATTCTGAGGGAGACACCTTGAAGTTGGGACTTAAGCTTGTAAAATTTTTCAATCTGATGCCTGGTCCTGATAAGATCTTTTGCCATCACCTTCACAGCGCCCTAGAATCAAAAGAACTTCAAATCACAAATGGGTTTAAGAATTGTTGTAAATCCTATATCCTTGCACTATCTATAGCATAATGCATTACTGAAGTCAAGAAACAACAAAATCCCCAGTATATTCCTGCACACCGTGGGGTCTGGGGAGGATAAAATGTACGCAGTCCATACCGCTACTTAGGAATCAGGTAGAGAGGTTGTTTCTGAAGGACCCTCGGCTCAAGACAGTACAATATTAAAAACCCCTAATATACTGAAGTCAAGAAACAAAAGTGAAACAATAGCTTAGTGCCCTTTCGAAGAGTCGATGCACTTGAACTAACTGCATACAGTATTATTTGTGTATGATCATAAATTGTACAATACTATGAGATTTTCAACTAATTGACCCAAATTAAGTCATAACTACAATTATAAGAGCTGGTGTTTTTTTGGGTTTGTCACTGTGCCATGTTTGATTAACTACAGTACAGGCCTTCTTCTGCGCTTCGCTATGTACAGCTAATACTTAGCAGTAGTTCAAGCAACTAGGATACCAACAACAGAGTTGCAGGAGAGACTCCTCCATCATAGAATAATCTACTTCTTAAAATATCTGAGTATGTGTGCCATTGATTTGAAAAAGGAGCAGGAACAAAAAAGATGAAAAAGTACTTTTTACATAGTGGAGCTAAGATCAGGAGAGAGGACCTACCATCTGTCCTTGCTTTGCACTTTTCTTTATCTCTGCAATTAGTTTCTTCTCTTGTGTTTGTAACCCCTGTCTCTCCCTTTCTATTTCTCGGATAGATTTATCAAGCATACGCTTGTTTTCACGCAGGAGCTCTGCAAATGAAAATAAAACATTAGAAACCAATGCAGGGAAATCCTTCAGAAAGGACTAGTAATCACATCCCATCAAATTCCAAGCGAACATCATAGAACAGTGTCATGCACTGATTTATGCAAGAAATAATAAAGGGGGAAATTAGCAAGAAAAGTTCGTAAAACTGAGAATTAGCAAGTAAAGCTATAACAGCTCAATTCACCCACAAAAAGTTGTATTCTCAGGGATCTTGCAAAACTAGCACTCTATGAAAGGAAAGTGTCATGTTAAATTTAACAGCACATATTAGAAAATAAACAATGTTGGGTATCCCCCATTGCGATAGTATCATTACCACGTGCAGAGACTTATTTTTTTTATAACCGTGGTATCTGGGCTAGTTTACGTGCACCTCGACTAATTTAGGGGATACCTGTCACCTCCCAACATCAACAAGTAGCAACAAGTACCAGGTAACTCTGTCCACCACTGCTAGGATACATGAAAAAAAATCAACTAATAATTTTTGTCTCCGCTGGAATTTGAACCCGAGACCATATAGTTCTCAACCACTTCATTGACCACTAGGCCACACTCTTAGGTGCACGTGCAGAGACTTGAGAAATTTAGGAGAGGTGTATAGATGAATTAAAATTTCACAAAAGAAAGTTTTCAGCGCGCTCCTAAAAAGATTGAGTTAATGGTAGTTTCTCCAACAGCTATGAATTTCCCACTCACAGTTTATTAAAAGTTTTGAGAAGTAATGGCAAGAGATCAAGTCTAAGAGATAAAAAAAAAAAAAAACTAGTAAATTTTCCAGCATCAAAAAATTTTAGAAGTCAAATTCTGATAAATTCCTCCATAATCCTAAGTCCCAAAACACAATGAGATTTTGATTTAAACTTGCAGAAAACATGTGAGGCAAATAGGTTCAGAAAAGGAGGACTGAGAAAAAACAAAATATTTGTAAAGGTAAGTGTTGAGATCACGCAAAATGTGAAGCTTGCCCTGATAAATAAGTAGGTACACCAGACATAAACATAACATTGAACTAGGTATTAAAGCATTTCACTAGTAGGAGGTGACTTCATAAAAATAGAAGGTAGCATGCGCGCAGACACATACAGAGAGAGACAGAACAGGCAATAGAAAAGCACCCATGCTTATCTGTACCAAGTTAAGTCTTCAATTTCTTTTGGGCATCAACTTAGTTCTACAGCAACTTACTCTATAATGTGTGCTTGACAAGACCAAAATCAACACAAAAATTGCCATTTGAGTAGTTAAGGTTTAGCAGTGGAAAGTATAAACCAAAAATTTCAACCTTTGCGCTTTCTTGGCCTTTCAGCTATGATCAACTGCAATATTTTCCATTATCAGTTTAGTTCCCTCTGCACTTCTGCATCATTTGCTTCCCTTAAACTCACTAGAAAAAAGGATACCTAAAAACTTGCTTCATATAGAAATTTTACAAAATTACAAGCCAATGGTGTAAAGACAAACTTATCAATTTTTCCATTCTCCCCAACTGTTCCAGGTGATCACGTGCCAGTTCACATATAGATCTTAGAAACACATCATGAAACAGGAAAGTCCACTTAAGCATATCCAATGATGTGTCCTAGTGATCAATGAAGTGAATTTTGAGCACCATAAAATCTCAGATTCAAATTTCAGCAAATAGAAAACACTAGGTGATTCCTTCCCATCTGTTATTTGCTTAACATAGTTACATCTTACCAGGTAAATGTTGTTGGTGAGAGATGACAAGTATATCTTGCAATAGTCAAAGTGCTCCTGGACACCACGGTTATTAAAAAAAAAATCTACAAATACACGGGTGTGGCCTAGTGGTCATTGTAGTGGGTTGAGCATCATAAGAGCTCAGGTTCAATTTCCAACAGAAATAAAAAAACACTAAATGAGTTCTTCTCATCTGTTCTAGCTTTGCTAGATAGAGTTACCTGATAGTCTTGTTGTTGGTGTGTGATAGCAGGTATTTCATGGAATTAGTCAAGATGGGCCTAGACACCATGGTTAAAAAATAAGAGAGATTCTACAAACCCATGTATGTGGCCAAGTGGTCAATAAAGTTGATTAACCACCATAAAACAAAACACTAGCTATTTCTTCGTATCCATTCTAGCTCTGGTGAACAGAGTTACCTGCTTGTTACTGGTGAAAGATGATAGAAAGATGGTAGGTATCCCGTGAAATAAGTTCAAGTGTGCCTAGATACCATGTTTATCAAAAAGAAAAGATTCTACAAATCCACCGATGTGTGGCCTAGTAGTCATTAAAGTGGATTTAACACCATATGATCTCTGTTCAATTTCCAGCAAAAACAAAAAACATTAAGTGATTTCTTCACATATGTTCTAGCTTTACTAAACAGAGTTACCTGATACCTGTTGAGGTGGAAGATGGCAGGTATCTCGTGAAATTAGTCAATATGCGCCTAAAAGGTGTGTCCTAGTCATTAAAGTGGATTCAGTAACATGAGGTCTTAGGTTCAATTTAAAGTGGATTCAGCACCATAAGGTCTTAGATTCAATTTCTAGCAAAGAAATCGCTAGTGATTTCTTCCCATCTATTCTAGCTTTAATGAACAACGTTACCTGGTTAACAGACACTAAATATCCCGTAGAATTAATCAAAGTTACTAATCTACAATTACTACCCAACGATTTAAAGTTAAACTAATCAATTTCACCATACTTTCCAACAATTCATCATGATCACATCTCAAATTCAACATAGATCACAAAAACATAAATTCCTGAAATCGCAATAAATTCATCAAAATAATAATATATAAAAAAACATAAAATCGATTTAAAATCAAGCAGATATTTATTTTTGACAGAAAAATTAACCTGCCGGAGTTTTTCTCTTGCCTAATAGGAAACTCATCTTGATTAATCAGATCGATGGATTGAATTTTTTTTCTTCTTCTTCTTTATGTTAGTGCGCGAGTCCAACGAAAAAGGAAGTTCCCGGTTGGTGATTGGGCTTTTGGATATGCAAGTAGACTCCAAGTTTGACATGAATGGGCTCAACCGATTATGAAGTTTATTACATTTACCTCGACTGTCTTTGTGGGAAAATTTCATAAAACACACTATTATTATAAAAAAATATATGCTTTTCATATTTTTTTATGTGTGATATATATAGAGGATTGAGATATATAGTTCAAGAAACACTTCAAATACATACAGGTCATGATACATAACTTGAGCGTAATATATAACCCAACTAATCCTCTAGATATACACAAATACATGTTAAATCGTTCAGATGTATGGTTAGACTTGATACATTGTGTAGTCATAATACATGTTTCATGAGTTATGTACAACACTCATGTTGGGTATCAAAGGTCTAGATATATACAAATACATGTTAAGTCGTTCAAATGCATGGTTAAACAAGAAACATTGTGTTGTCGTAATACATGTTTCGTGAGTTATGTGCAATACCCATATTGTGTATCGCGACCTTTGTATGTATTTCGCATTAAAAAAAATAATAATAAATACCTGCCTAATCTGAAGAGGGACTTGTTCATAGTGATGAATAGCATTGGAAATTTTTTTTTTTTTTTTAACAAATATACAACTCGTTATATCGGTATGAAGCATATGTACAGTTAATTTTGGGGTGGATGCAAGACGAATTACAAGATTAATCTTGAAAATGATAGAGGATGAACTTTTACTCTGCTTGCTTTATGAAAAACTAGAAATTTTAATTTTTGACCTTGAAGAATTACCTCTGAGGCATCTTAAAGAGATCATTAGATATAATTTCTTGAATTTCTGAATCCCTTATTTAAAGTGAAATCAAAATATATAAATTTTTTTGAGGAAATTTGTTCACTTCTAACTTACTTTCAACATACATGGCTGAAGTTCAAAAAAATTGCGCATATGAAGTTACAATTTTCATCGATTTTAATTTTCGTTGTTGAAATATTTGATTTTGAATTTTATCTCTCAATGTGATTTTGATTTTTTGGCCTTGCTTAATAACTTTTTTCCATAAGTCAAACGTTTATGATATTTTAAAATAATAAACTTGTACAATTGACGTGCTTTATGGGTAAGAGATAAAATGGTATGCATTATGGGCAATATATTTAAGTCTTAACTCTTGCCCATAATGCAAAAGTTCATTACTTATCTAGACAATAAACTTACATAATTGATCAAAAGTTCTGACTTATGGGTCCGAGTCGTTATTAAGTATGACCAAAATATCAGGACTAACATTTAATTAGACCATTTTTATATGACCTTTTTTTTTTAAGAACTGTTTCTTAACTTAGCCTGTGTGACCTTGCAACCCAAATTCAAATGATAATTGAACCCCAAGTTTGTTCATGAATGGCCTGCTCTATGCAGGCCTCGGCTACAAACTAGAGCCCATTATATTAGCTGATTTAAGCAAATGTACTTTTATTCATGATATCATTAACATTTTGTCCTTATTTTTTAAATTGTCTAAATATAAATTCTAATAAACTATTCTTTCGAACAACATTAGATTACGATCTAAAATTTTCCAATACTCCTCAACTTCATAGATAAAATTTTCCAGTACTCCTCAACTAGTGAATTTTTTTGAATTATATAATATCAAAGTAATAACATTATTTTAAATCATAATTTAATATTTTACCAAAATTCATTTACTAAATTATTATCCCAAAAAAGTCTAGTGAATTTTTTGGAATTAAATCATATCAAAGTAAGTGTGGAAATGGGAAGTTTTAATAGTAACTACAAACTTGCATTAGCAAATTAAATCTAGTTCTTTGGTATTAAAAAGGAAAATGTGATACGAATACAAGTAAAAACTTGAAAAGAAAAAAGAGATAAAGAGAAAATGAAGAGTCAAAATTAGAGATATTAATTGGTCTCAAATCAATATTTTTTCTAATTTCATTTGCTTGTTTTATTTTTAATTTTGATCCTCTTAAAAATAATATTTTTTCCTAAATTTTAATTTTCTATGGGGCATATTTAAAATCACAATCAAATTTGTATGTATTAAAGTTGGGATGAAAGACTCAATTCTTTTACAACTTTTTAAAGGGAGAAAAAACTCAAATATGTCATCAAACTATTAAAAAACTTATTTATATTATTTGTTAAAAGTTTGGCTCACTTATGTCATTATCATAATAAAATATACTTATTATACATTAAATTTTAATGGTGGTTTGCCAAATCGCTTTTGCCACGTGGCCTCTTATTAGAGGTCCACGTCACCTTTCTTAAAATTAAAAATTAATTAAAATAAAAATATAAAATTAAATTCATTAAATTAAATTCGACCCATTAAAAATAAACTCGACCCAAACCTAACCCTATTGATGAAAAAATCAATCCATTAAAATAAACTCGACCCTAACCCACATTTATGAGTTTGATTTTATATTTTAATTTTAATTAATTTTATAAAAATAATAATAATATGAACCTCTAATAAAATTCACGTTACAAAAGGATTTTGACATAATCACCCGTTAAAAATTAATAGCATAAATAAATAAATTATGTAACAAAAGTAATATAATAAAACTAAACTTTTAATAAATTAATATATAAGTCACTTAATAATAATCTGATGATATATTATTCTGCCCTTTTAAATTTTATCTTAATTTAAAATTAGACGAATAATACACCTACTCGTTTTACAAAATTGCGGAATGGACAAAAAATGCGGCATTTGATATAATTATTTTGTCGTTTTCTTTGCGGTCATTTTGTGTCCGAAACTGCCAAAACCCACCGAATTTAGCATGCTCAAAACGTACCACGTATCCTATTAGAATATGATTCTTCCATGTGTGACACATTTTCGTTTAAGGGTATTCCTACGTCGATTTGGATTTGGTCACTTATTGAAGGTTAAAATTTAAATTAAATTAATATAATTAATTATTATTAACTTTGATTGAATCTTTGGTTATTAATCATATATAAAAAAAAAAAAAAATTCATTCCGATCGAAATAACTACATTTCATTAAAAAGAAATTCAAAATTATCATATAAATAATAACATGACTTATATCTAATAAAAAATATTTAAATTGTAGATAAATTATGATGATAACATTTACAAATATATTAAAAATTAGTCATAAAAAATAATATAATTATATAT
>JBDJHY010000014.1:3297585-3307946 GCA_039654485.1 Withania somnifera | reverse complement strand
ATTGAGATCTAATATAACAGGGAAATAATGATTTTCTTAAGACATTATTACCACTCTTCAGCTGCCAATAAACTAGACATTTCTCCTGCTACATGTAGAGATGATGAATAAATCAGTCAATACTGAGATGATGATTCATTGATACAACTTCAGAAGTTCATCCTTAAGTTTCGCCTTCAGTGGTTCGCGCTTCAGTTTGAGAGCTGCAGTAACTAATCCGGACTCAGGCGCCCATGGCTCGGGTACCAACTTGATCTTTGCAGGAATCTCAAACTTGTCCAATCTTGCAGCTTTGGCTACCTGCATTTCAGTCACATTACCTATGCTTTTAGCACACTCTATGGTTGAAAAACTTTCCATACACAAAATTATTGCCATAAAAATTAGAGATGAGGCTCATTCACTTTTCGCTATGACAACGGTAGCTTTCAACAATTATATTGTATAACATGTCTCTCTTATGGTAGTATTGTCTTATCCACAAGTGGGTCTGCGAAGGGTAGGATGTTCAAAGACCTTACTCTACCTTTGCGGGATAGAGAGGTTGGTTCTGATAGACCCTTGACTCAAAAGAAATGTAATTGATGAAGGAACTATGAAAGAGAACGAGACAACAGAATAGCAAATGTACAAAACAAGTTTAACAACAAATGTTAATACACATATGGGAAAACGGGACTACACAATACCTAAACCATACTACTGGAAGTACGCCAACACTCGACTACCTACTAACCTTCTATCCTAATTATCGACCAACATACCTTCCAATCTAAGGTCATTGTCCTTAATAAGGATCGTCACTGTCATTGTCCTTAATAAGGATCCTCATTGATGATAATTCGGATGAAAAGGAGACAAACCTTTGAAAGAGATTGCTGGACCTCATTGACTGCTTCAACTTTGTCGCACAGATCAGAAAAAGCTCTGTGCTCGATGCCTTTTTCTTGCGCCCATTTCTCAAGCACCTTTTGTGAAGGAACGACTAGTGCTACACAATAATTGTGGAAGGGGTCTGCATAGACCATTATGTTATCGACATAATTGCTTAAGGAAAGTGCTGCCTCAATCTGCAACGAGCATCAATCCGTCATTACAAAATAGCGGAAACACATTCAAGATGCAAGAAAGCAGCAAAACAAAAACAAAAAAAACTTAGATTAAGACCAAAATAACCATCACATTAAATAACTCCTCCGTCAATTTGTTTGTCTGGCTTTGGCTTGGCATGGAAATCAAGAAATTAAAGAAGACTTTTGAATCTTGTGGTCTTAAACTAAAAATATATATTGAATGTACCAAAAATAAATACCTTCCCAAGTGAGATATACTCCCCATGCTGAAGTTTAGCAATATCTTTCTTTCTATCAATGATTTCGAGGCATCCATCAGGATGAAACCTTCCAATGTCACCAGTGTAGAACCAGCGCATGCCCCTCTTGTCAACCTGCATTAGAGATATTAGCATTATGAACAGGCTTGCGGCATTAACAAATTCAGTCCATTTACAAGCCTTAGCTTTAGCTTGTACACCTCATTAGTTTTGTCTTCATTGTTGAAGTAACCAGCAGTAACACTGTTCCCACTAACAACTACTTCTCCCCGAGGCATTGGCTTATCAGCAAACGTGTAACCTCCTTCTTCCCAAGAAATAAGCCGTATTGTAGACACATCACATATTATAAAAAAATCACCATTCACTGTCATAAAAAGTGGAAAATTCCTGAACTTACCAAGTTGATAAACTTTGCAAGCAAAGGAATAAATGGGGAATAATGATCTCCAATACTTATTCTTTAGTTTCTGGATAAAATAGTTTTGTCTAGTTTATGCATTCCCTTTTATTGGACTATCCACACTTGATATGCTACCAAACTTTTTACCATGGCGTATCCACCATACCTTTATATAGCAACAAGGAAGAGGTGGACCAACACGACCAACAGAAGGATCATCTGACTCGGAAAAGGCTGCTCCCGCAAAAGTCTCTGTCAAGCCATATCCCTGACCAATAGGCACTGTGCAGCAACAACAACAACTATGCCTCAGTCCCAAACAAGTTGATAATAAAAGTTCTTAACATTAAACAGTCCATTCAAAGAACAGTGTTGAAAAGAGTGAACATATTCACCTTTTTGATACAAGTAACTACATTCAGAACAATTTTCTGATGCCAAGACAGAAGAAATTTACCCCAGACAGATGTTGATAAATCTGTGTATCTCCTGACAGAGGAACACCACCGCAAAGCATGAAACGGATATCTACTCCGAGTACTGATCGTATCTTTTTAAGAATAATCACCTCCCATAATATTTTTTCTAGACCCCATGATCCAAACCAGCTACCTTCTATAGCGGCCAATCGGCGTTTAAAGGCAACATTGAAAAGTTTCTGGGCAGATCCTCCTTTCTCCTCCACCTAGATTGAGAAAAAACATAATCAAGTAATTAGTACCTCATTTCAGGCCCTATACTCCAACTAAAATACGCACTTAATGGACCTTCTTTATAACACCGTCCTTGACACGATCAAGAATGGCTGGAACTGCTGCCATTAAACTAGGCTTTAAAGCTGGGGAATCTCCTTGGGTCCCTTTCATGATTTTATTAGATGTATCTGTCAATGTCAGAGCGGAGCCATAACCAATTGAAGCACCAGCAGTCAGCATAACAGTCTGCAGGGACCAGAATCACTTAAAATTACTTCATGACTAGATGAAGACTAAAGGAAACAAACGATGTACAAAGTCTGAAGATTACCTCAGCGGCTAACTCAAAAACATGAGCTAGAGGTAGGTACGCCAAATATACATCACTGCTTCCAAGTTTGGAATAACTGTCATAACTGCTGCAGCTGTGGCTACAATGTTGCCATGAGTTATCATGACACCCTAAAACATAAATAGAAGATCTTAATTGAGAACCTTTCAAACTAATTTGTTTAAACCAACAAAGAGGATAACATAAAAGAAAATTAAGTTTGTTTAAACTGAAAGCCAAAAGAGAATAAGTAATGAATTTTCCTTTTCACAAACAAAAAAGTATTGCATAGGATGAGACTTATATCTAAACTATAAGATCTCTAAGGTTACATCATGACAATATTTAATACTCATGTTGTTTTCGTCACTTGGTCAAAGCATTTTTAGGTGTAATGGATAAAAGGGAGAAGGATGGAACTCTTCCTAAGGTAAAATGCCAAGCATGTGCCATGACTACTTTGTCTTCCAATTTTTATGACCTTCTCATCCGTGTTTAATCTTATTAGCGGGCGGTAGTCTGCATGACGTCTAAGATTAAAATGATTTTTCATCATTTATTATCAATTTTTTACATGGATTTTTCATCATCTATTAATCTTAAAAAAAGGTGGAATATAGATGACATATAAATAATAATAACAATTTAATAACTTAATAATGGAAGCAAATAATATTATAAACTTGTTCATTTTTAATTTTAAGTAGTGTAAGATCCATTATTCATTATGATGTTTACTACTAGAAAGATAATTCTAATAAAATCATAAACACTAATTATACACTTATCAAAATTATAATAAAAAACATATAGAATAAAAAACACACCTCTTAATATATCTTTAGATCACCGGAGCTATCCACCTTCCTGGCTCAATCTTCCCTAATTCTTTTCACCTGAAATTTTAAAGGGATAACATTTACATTATAACAAAATGGAGTAACATTTACATCCTAACAAAGGCTAGAAATGAAAGGAACTCTCTTTTTTTCCAGCCTTCTTTCAAAGAAACATAGTGCATTATCGCTTTTAGGGGGAATTCAAGTCAAATCTAGTACAGGAATTTTGTGAATTTGATTTAACAATCATTGGTTAAAAAAGATTGATACAACAGGTGATTTCGCTAGAATAGGCAATAATGAGATAACTGTTTGGCTCCTGCTAAGGTGATCAGAAACATCTCTGTCTATATATTTTTATAGAATTTCAATTTTATTCATTAACCACCAAGCTTTTACTCATGGAGTTAAAATCGATGAGCCATATTTTATTGTAATACTTCATGCCTGTAACCGTTAAATGACACAAAGGATCTGTCCACGTGGAAAACTCTGACACACTTGTTGGGTAATCTTCAATTCCTTCTAGCCTAAGAAATCATTGACAAATTGGTTAAGGATTTAAGTTTCCTATTAGCAATAGGAATAGGATTACCAAATTGTTCTATTAGCAATAGGAATAGGATTATCAAAGTTTCCTATTAGCCATAGGAATAGGATTATAACATTCCTATAAATATCAAAGTTGAGTTGTGACTTTGATATAGAGAAAAAAAAGGGAACATTGTAAGTTAAGGTTTTTTTAGAGATATTTTTCTTAATAAAAGAAAGAGTTGTTTCTTTTAAACTTCTGTGTGTGCTCTATCGAGAGAGAGAAAGACGGATTCAAAGTAATTGAATCCTAATCCAATTGTGTGCTATTTTGCTGTTGAAGAAAAAAGAAGCAGAGGTGAGTTTCTTTCGATTATATTTTATAGCACAACAATTCATCTAAAACAACGACTTTCCAAAAACATAAACAAAGAAAAACAAATCCACAATGTTATAAAAAAGAAAATAATTAAAATACCAATCTGTAGTAATATATGTTCAAAGACATATACTCTACACATACATACACCCATAATTAAAATAGGAAGTTTCCTCAATCCCAATGAAACAAAATAGTAAAATGAGAGTAGAGGGGGGGGCCCTGAGACAAGCTAGTCATGTGGAGTCAGGTTCAAGGAATCAGTGCTCCAATCCTATCCCAGTGAGACGTTAGATGGATCAAATGATTCTGGGCCCTTAGAGCCACTTCTTCTCATTGGCATGGTCTCAGGCATCGATCTCTACAATTCCATATGTATCATATCAGCCTCTGTTACTACTTCTGGCTCTAATCTAGGTCAGCAATACCAACAAACAAATCATTTGTCTTCCTTGTGGTGGGAATTTTAAAGTCCAAAACATCCTCATAATAAACAGTGACCTCAACATCTTCGGCAATATCCTCAATATCATTGACCTCATCAATAAGATCAACATTAGCAATAGCCTCAGAGGTCATACCTGCTGTCGGAGAACTAACTGTGATTAGGGTGGAGCCTGAATAAAGAAGAAGTTTGTGGACTTCAAAGAAGCAATATTAACCCACATAGTGTCAAATGCAGTTTGCAAGTATGGAATAGAGTTATCTAAATGATACTATTGATGCTCCCTCAACTCTCGCATCTGCTTCCCAAACTCGTCTATTCAACGACCATAAGCATCCATAAGGTCTTGTAACTATTATCTCTCAGTAGTACTGGATCCATAACTCTCTAAATAGCAGTCTCAATAAGGCATTGAATATGCTTCTCAAAACGAGTGGTCCTCTGCTCAAACCCTGGACTTTCTGATAGGCACTATGGGATAACTAACCAATACGAATAATGTTCACCTGTACATAAACTAAACTGGTAGTGATAGAATCAGGGGCCTTCTGTGGTGTCTCTGAATATGCAGATGTTTATTGTGTTGTCTCAGGGATAGAAGAATCAGGTGCTGTAAGTTGCGATTGTGCTTCTGTGGCAAGAGAAGTGCCCTTTGTACCCTCAGTATTGATGAAAATTTTGTCCATGAATAGCGGAACGTCAGACCTCCCCCTTAAGGAATGATGTTCTCCATACTCTACCACAATCCAGAAATATCTACTGAAGAGTTAGGAGTACCTCGAAATTAATACTCTTTTGTTTTGAGACACCTGCCCTTCGGCAAAATTCCATAATCAATATAAGAATTGGTAAGGATGTGTTGGCCTATTGGGTACCGAGTTCCATCTAAGGCATGATAATTATGCCTAAGTCAAGGCATTCTCCCGCAATAATAGTTCCCACAAGTAAGTCTATTTGAAGGCGGAGGATGGACTTGTTTTAAGTAGGAATAAGATGCTACTGACAAAGCTTATGGTGTAGCGTGTAACAACATTAGTGTCAGTTTTCTTGATTTCAACACCTGGAGCTTACCATGGTGGTGTTCATCACTTACAAGAGTTGCGAAACACCCACGCAATTTGTCCAAATGATCCTTTCACCGTGTTCTAAAGTAGTATGGATGGTTGTGGTTTCATCCCAGAATGTCATTGATAGCTTCATTATCATATTAGATGGGGACACCCTACGCTTTCACACTCTAAAGAACTTATTGTGTTTTACCTCTATTCTTTGGTTGCAGAGCATTATTATAGGCCTTATAAAATTGACGTACCAAAGATGGGATGTACTTGGGTCATTTCTTGGTGTACCACCAGAAGTTATGCCTTTGAATGGCAGCCAAGATAGATTAATTATACTCTTGGAGTTCCTCAATGTATAATCTCTCTCCTTAATGATGGTGCACTTCCTCGGTACATTTAGCCTATTTAGCTATTTGTAAGCATTAGATCGGATGCACTCCTCCCCTCATTTCCCTTTTTTGGAGTGAGTTACAAAGGAGTATGCACAGGAGTGGTGGCCCTAAGGGCCTCATCCTCAGATTGGAATGTGTCATCAGGCTGGTCCCTCTTATGAGTAGGTTGTGGTGATGCTTTTCATTGCCTTTGTCTAGAATCGGTTGGTTTACAGGGTGCAATCCTTATGAAAATAAAAAATGAGAAGTTAGAAAATACATTTCAAAAATATGCATAGGCATAGCTAAATAAGTTTGGTGGATTGCTAACCTATTTGGAGATATGAATTACTACTACCAAAATGTCCAATAGATTTGACTTGTTGAACTGGTATTTTTAGTGGCACAGTATCATATTTAATAGGCCACCATTTTGCTCGAGAACTCCATCATGGATTTGCCTTTTTTGTATTTTGAATGTTGGGATGTGCTAGCATTTTTGGAAATGAATGATCATTTTGACAGCTCACTGACCTATTTGGTGGATCGCTGAAGTGGTCGGAGAGATCGTCGATAAGAAACATCATAAAAAACCCTATTTTTAAACATATGATCTACCAAAAATGCACCCAACAAAGTTCTATGCATGGAATAGGGGTACTCAAACATCCCCTACAAGTTAACAAGCACCAACAAGCAATTTTACCCCTCAACTAGTTCACAACCCATCTTTCGTATGAAAATCAAGCAAGAATAGAACATATAGGTCTTAAAAGTATATTTTGAGAGTTACCACATGAGATTTAGGCTTATATTAACAAATTATGCCTCAAATATAGGTACATGCAAACTAATAATTTTAAGCATCAACAACTATCGGTGTGTGTAGATGTCAAAATTAAAAATCACTAGGAATGCACTAACCTGAAGCAATAAGAAAGAATGAATAACAAGTTCACATATATGGAGGGTACTCGAAGTGCCAAGTTATTATCACAAAGGTTAGAAACTGAAGAATATATACTAGTGTGTTCACAAGTAACTGAACAGGTAAGTTGAGAAGTGGAATCGTTATTTTGAAAAGTTGGAAATATAAACCTTTTGGCGGTTCGAAGTTGCATTTCTGCAATGTTATTTGCATCACTAAAAAGGTTGGTGATGCATCGAAATAAACGTCTGAAACTGAATATACCAATGATACTTTGGTTGACAAGATGCTATTCAGTGGTTGATTCGCATCGATGACATGTTTGGCGAACCTCCAAGATGTCACTTTGCCAAATTTCACTGTATATTAAACCTCTTGCATCATTATAGGAAAGTAAATTTGGAAAACTGCTAACTTGTTCAACGATGAAAATGTTACCACCAAAATGTCCAATGAGTTCAGTTTTCACCAATTAGTGCTTCCCACTTAGAATATTTTCAACACTTTTAGATTCCTACTCACCTACATATAAAACACACCATCAAATAAGATAAAACAAAAAAAACTTAGGTTATCTTCCAAGAAATACCTTATAGTTATCGTCATGGCACGACATGGTGTTTTTTCACTTACCTAACATTATTGAGGTATACAAACTCCACCATTTCCACCTTTTGGTGATCCATAAAAAAATGTTTCAAATGTTTTTCATTCACTACAAACTTGCTTCCATCTTTCCCTTTCACCTTTACTGCCCCACTTGGGTGGACATTTACAAACTCAAAGGGACCCGACCACTTGGATTTGAGTTTTATAGGGAAGAGCCTCAATCAAGAATTGAACAATAGTATGTCATCTCTTTCCAGGACTCCTTCTTTAAGATCATGAGGACATGTCCTTTCCTCATTCTCTCTTTATTGATAAAGGATCTTTCATAGGATTTGAGGAGAAACTCCTCCTACTCTTGATGTTGACAAACTTGGTCTTTAGAGGTATCATCCCATTTAATGTTCAACTTATTCAACATCCAAAGGGTCTTGTATTCCAAAGCCAACGGGAGGTGGAAAGCTTTACTAAAGATGATCTGATAAAGTGACATACCAATTGGAATTTTGAAAACCATCTAATATGCCCAAAGGACATCATCCAACTTGGGAGCCCTTTCGGCACGTCTAACATTCCTTGTCTTGGACAAGATTCCTTTAATTTATCGTTTTGAAACCTAAACTTGGAATCTTGATTAAGGGTGATACACCATGGCAATTTTATGTTTCACCCCATTGTCATGATTCAAAATTTGATCATGATAGTACCTATCTTCCCAACTCGAAAAGCAAGACAAACTACCGATAAATCAATATTAAAATCAAGGTAAATGAGGAAGTAAGTAAAAGTATGTATTTATAAGTAAAAGTCTAAGCTAAAATACCAAAAACGAGGTTGCCACTGTATAAACTCACTATTGGATTTTATACAACGAATACATAGTCTCGAATATAGTCTTTAGTAAGTAAAGATATCAGGAAGCTAAAAGAAATAAAAATTCCTTTGGTAATTAAGGATGAAATGGTTAGCTACCCCCAAATACTATATGAATGCCTTGGGATTAAAGCTGAGAAACTAATCATAAAGTCCTGAGCCCTAAACCTGTATAAGAGTGCAGAAAAGTAAGGAGTGAGTACAAAACCATGATACCCAGTAGCATCCTCGGCTGGTCTAACTAATAAGTTAAAGTGGAACCCCTGACAACCATCCAAACCTCCGATACTACTACTTGCAAACAGTTTATATACAGTATCCCAGCCAACAAAAACAAATATAAATATACAGAGAATCCTGACAAGTATCTGATCCACATTCTTTCTACAAATACAAGTATGAGTCTCAAATCAGGACAACAAGTACTCCCAACAATCTCAGATCCTTTCTAAAAACCAGATAACCTAGAATTACTATTGAATGTCAAGTAATCTCAAGTAATTAGATAGTCTCAAGTTATTACCAAGTGTCAATAAATCTCAAGTAATAATATAATCTCAAGTTATCATCAACTATGAAGTAATCTAAAGTAGTCAAATAATCTCAAGTTATCATTGTATGTCAAGTAATCTCAAGTTATCATCTAATGTCAAGTAATCTTAAGTCATCAACAAATAACTAGATAATTTTCTATGAATCAACCAATATCTGATAAACTTAACCAATTAGTTAATATGGACAAATAATCAATTCCATAAATCAAATAAATGCAATACAATATACAATTGGACCAATGAATAGCTATCCTGTATACATTCCTATTGGCATATATATACATATCATAGACCAAGACCCATAGGGTCTAGAAAAACGATGTACACCCTTAGTACACACCTACTGGCATATCTATACACGTCACAGTCTAGTACCCATATATGCTAGATAAGTCGTGCACCGTACTGGTGGGTACCAGCTCCAGAACCATAATATTGTGAATAAGTTACCACAACTCCAATATCTGAATGGTCTAATCATTAAAGTTATAGCCATATTTTGAACACGTTACCACAACAATATCAATATGATCAATCAATTTAATAATCATTAATTTCCTTAAATAATTCATATGAGATGGCTATTTAATCTCTAAGTACAAGTATATCAGCCTCTCTTACACAATCACTATCATGTATCTCTTTTCTATTTCAAAAGTCATCCTCGAGGGTCATCAAAATCTTCCTTTGATTATCATAGTATCAATAACCCATCAAGGGAAATTTCATGAAAGTATATAATTAGTCCCTTTTTTGCTATAATATCATTTTTATTATATTAGCCAATTCAAGGCAACTTGTAATTCGAATCAGGTGCATGGCTCGATGATTCATTTATATCACTTTAGCCTCTAAATAGAATCACATTTTAGTTTTAGAAGTCGTTGTCAAGTCATTATGTGAAATGTCCATACAAATCTAGCCCAACACAATCAAATCATCTTAGGCGTCAATATTATGGAAATCAAGTTATGACTCAAAACCGTAAAAAGGTATTCTAAGTAAATAACAA
>JBDJHY010000014.1:3280352-3292282 GCA_039654485.1 Withania somnifera | reverse complement strand
TTGCTAAGGGTAGATTGATTGTAGTACTTTTTTATGGTAGTCTTATCTTCATCACTTTCTGTTGTTTTGTTATTACTGAAACAATCTCTCTACATCACCTCTAAGGTAGTAGTATAAACTGCATACACTCTACCCTCACCACACCAGACCCCACTATATGGAAATATATTGAGTATGTTGTTGTTATCCAAGTCTTGATGGTCAGAGTTAAGCACATGTATTAATGAGAAGTAGCAAGTACCTCTGAAATCAGTCTAAGTTGCACGCAAACTGGGCAGTATTACACAACTAGTGTTATCTCAACAACAAAAAAATACAAACAGTACATCATGAAGTCATAAAATGACTAAAATGAATACACAAAATGGAAACACAACACCAAATTGCAAGCATCCATATAACATCACAAGTATTAGCTTAAAAATAATGGATTCACTTAGAACATAAAAAAAATCATAATAATCTAAGTAGTAAAATTACAAATTTCACGAGAAAAGTACCTTGAAAAGTTGAGAATTTTTTTTTTTTGCTTTTTTGCTTTTTCCTTTTTTGCTTTTGTTAGTTTTTCAAAGTTGATCATGCAATGATACAAATGAGGAAAGTTGATGGAAACTGTATTCAGTTTCCAGAAGAATATATAAGGGTAGAATTATCTTGGAACTTTGTATATTTGCGTTTCAGTCCCCAATAATTATAGGTATTGCAAATCCACTCCCGATTCGTCAAATACCAAGGAGATGAAAGATTGTGATAGGATGACTGAGATTCTTATAAGAGATTTGGGTTCTTAGGAATGGAAAAAAGAAGGAAAGTTTACATGATAGAGCAAATATGTGTCCTGTATTTAATTATCTGGAATAATGATTGTTTATTAAAATGTGAATAATAAGATATGTGTCCTGTATTTAATTATCTGGAATAATAAAATGTGAATAATAATTATCTGGTATTCAATCGCTTGAAACTATTTGTATTCTGTATTCCTTCTGTATCTGTGTATGTTTGCTCTAATACAGAGTGAATTGATACACTCAATTGTTTTTAGGTTTGGTAATTAGTCAATCTTATCGCTATGATTAATAACTAGGTTCAAAGTAAAACTATTTTAGATATTTTATCATGAAAAAAGTCCTATTAAAAGAGTCAATCGCACAAATGAGCTTGCTATACGCGAATACTAAGAGTGCACTACGTAAACACACTATTATAACAGTCAAATACTCTTGGGTCGCGGTATATAACTTGAGTTTGATACATTTATCGACAACATATTCAATATGTATCGCGACCCAAGTAATGTATCGCTTATTAAAAAAAGTGAAATTCAATATATTTGATATATATTTTTTGGCAACGTATTCAGCATGTATCGCCATTCAAGTTATATATCACCACTCAAGTTACGTATAGTATACTATAAAAAGTAGAATATAATCATAATTTTTTAAAAATAGTAAAATAGTTTATGAAAAGTATATATGATAAGGATATATGAGTAATTATGTAACTTATTGATATACTAACTTAATTGAGTTTTAATATCGGGGTGGGGTGGCTTTTCAATTTAGTGACTTCAAAATTAGTGCCACCTTTCAATTGTTAGGAAGTATAATCAATATGAGACTGAAATCTATCAAGAAGACCCATGTCCATATTTATTTGCCTAATAACAAGTTGAATTATTGCACCACAATTTCATGGCTTTCAATTTGTGATTTTGATATTTTAGGAACTTAAGAGCTCTCAAAATTTTATTCTATAATGGGCTAATTTCAATTCAAAAATGAAATAATCGAAAGATAAATTATATAAAATATATTATTATGAGAATTTATTATTTTTTATATTGTTAGTTTTTGAAATTACGTATCGTATTATTTTTTTTATACGCGATATATACATATACATATTAAATTGTTTAGATACATGGTGAGACTTGTCATACATCGTAGACAAGTAACTCTTTAAATATATATAAATAAATATTAAGCCGTTCAGATATATAGTTAAGATTTCTGAATATATGATTCAGTCTTGGATACATCGTATAGTTATAATCGCGTATCAAATACAATATATATTGCAAAATTATTAATATATTATGTATTACTTTAAAGTAATGAAGGAATAAACAAATATAATAAAAATATTTAGAAATTTATGTAATTTATTAAAAAAAAAGTGGTATATAAATTGGAAAAAACACATATGAATTTAATTTGAAAAAAAAAACTTTTTTTTCCTTTGCAAAGGCCCACTTTTCAAGGTTCAATCTTTTAGGTATTGGTAAAATATAGGAGGAAAAATTGAAGTTTAGCAGGAGAATATTAATGGAGCTGAGGAGCTGACTACCAACACGATAGTTTTTTTTTTTTTTTTCTGTTCATTGATATTTACTTTAAAATTAATTTAATTATATATAAAAAAGTTTCACTTTAAAAAATAAAATTATATAGAACTTAAATATAAATATTTAATTAAAGATAAAAATAATACGCATCATTTCATCATAGTTTTTTATAGCGACAATAAAATAATTTGTTTTCGTTCTCTTTATTCAAATCATTTTTACTTATTATGCTTCGCTTTAAAAAAGTTAACTTGATTAAGCTTGGAGTAAGATTGAATTATTATTTATTTTAATATTTAAGTTTTAAAACTTAGATATTTAAATATACTAAAAAATATAATAAGTTGTTGTTTTTTTATATTAACACAATAAAAAATAAATTTTATAATATTAATCAATGTTTCTGTCGTTTAATTCTGGAGAAACATAACTGGGAAAGGAGTATTTATTTTCTTTTCTTTTCGAAATTCAATGAGAATTAAAAGTTACCACTTCCCAATTCAATTGTATAATAAATGAAGATTAGAATTGCTTTAAATGGAAAGTTCAACTAGTAATAAATTCATATTGACAATATAAGTTTCACATTTAATAATTTGGTAGTCTCACGCTTCTACTTCTAGAAACTCAGGGTACTGCCTGTGTATTTTTACTTCCTCAGTATATTATAAATAAATATTAAATAATATATATAGAGAGAGAGAGTTTGAAATATTAATACAGAATTTACCATTTTGTATTCATTTTATTCTTATTATTATATGCTATGTATTTTTAATTCATGTTTCAAAATATTAAGTTTATTATATTCAAAGAATGATATAGTAAATTATTCCTATTATTTATTATTTTTTAAAGTATGGCATCAAATTAATAACAAATAAGTATTGTTGGGCAGAGGGAGTAATTAGTTTATATTAGCTTTTTTTCCTGTTATTTGTGGGGTTTATCAACGGCATTCTATATTTGATTTGATTTGATTTGAGCATGTGTAGAGAAAATGTTCAAATGTCCCACTAAGGAGGTGTAAGACGTTGACGATAGTGGATATTAGAAGAGGTAGAGGTAGACCGAAGAGGTATTGTAAGAGAGTTGATTGGACAGACATACTGTATGTATATAAGAGAGTATGAAGGTTGTGGATTAAGGTCGAAAGTTAGTAAATAGTCAAAAATCAACTAGTTCTCGCTTCAATTTTATTACTACTACTCTCTTTACAATTTTATTTTTCTATTCTAGTATTATATATTGTTTTTTTTGTTTTAATTATGATATTATTTGTTGTTGCTATTGTTCTATTCTTCACAGCATGACTTCTTCGCTTCTATATTTGTTGTACACATTTGTTTTTTATAATGCTTACTTGAATTAAGGATTCATCAAAAATAAAATCTTTATCTTAAAAAGATAGGGATAAAATTGCGTGCATTACCCTCCCTATATTCCATTTATAAAATTAGGCGGATTTGTTGTTGTGGTTGTAATATTCTATATTTGATTTGTCATTTATTCAATTCTAGAATTTGTGATTTAAATTGTATTAGCTGTTATTACGTCTCTCTGGCTTGTGCGTATCTAGACCGAGAACTATTTAATCTCATATATATATATCACTTTCCACCAAACACAAAATCGAATTCTATCTACGAAAACGTTAAGTTCACTTCCATATTGTCTAAAGTGCAAGGGCGATTTTAGGCTTGAGAAACGGTGCACGTAAATACGTAGTCTTTCCGCAAAATTAAATATTTTATGTAAATATATTTTTAAATTGGTGTTATATATTTGCCGGCACCGATGCTATAGGAGGGTTAAATGGTGCACTTGATTGGGTGTTATATATTTACCTAAAGGTTTTGGGATAAATTATCACTTTATATATTTTATCTTATTTTTTTAATAGTGCACTATATTCTATAAATTCTAGATTTGTTAGTAAGTTGTAATTGGAGGATTATGATTACAAAACTAATTTTTTTCTTAATCATCTTCTTCCTCCCTTTCTATAACTATATTCGTGTTCTTGAGCTGTATTTCTTGCATGATCATACAAACAGCCTGGCCCAATTAAAATACCACACCATGAAAAACTAGAGAGGAATAAAGAATGAACTATACTGAGAAAATGCATGTGTCTACTTGTTCAACTTTACACAAATTTAAGTGTCTACTTGTGCATACGTAAAAAAAAAGAAACTCCAACGGTTGTCCAAATGACAAGAAATAAGCAATGAATCATACTAGTTAACTGCATGTATCTACTTGTTCAATTTTATATAAATTTAATGTCTACTTGTGTAGATTGCAAAATAAATTCCAACAGTTGTCCAAATGACAAGAAATAAGCAATGAATTATACTAGGAAAACACGTGTTTATTCAACTATACAAAAGTATAAGTATCTACTTGTGCACGCGCAAAAGAAACTCCAACAGTTGTCCAAATGACGAGAAATAAGCAAGGAAAAACGCATCCTTTTACATGTTCAACTTTAAACATATTTAAGTTTCTACTTGTGCACACACACAAAAAAACTCCAAAACTCTTGTCCAAATGACAAGAAATAAGCAATGAATTACACTGGGAAAACACATGTATTTACTTGTTCAACTTTACACAAGTGTCTACTTGTGGACAATTAAATAGAAACTCCTATCGATAGTTTATACAATAATGAAGAACAAGAAGAAACTGAACATGCTCCGCTTCACAAAAGGTCACGGACACCCCTACTGGACACCAAATTAGTGTGTTTTCTAGAGATTGAATAGATAGCATTTCATGTAAATGACTCTGAAGCCTAAAGTCATGTACCAAATGTTTTCTTGATACATCATACCAACACACAAGCATGCAACGGGCGCTTGAGCTGCAAGAATTAAGAGTACTGATAGAACGATAAACTCTTGTCATCGGACACACTTGCAAGCATACAGGACCGAACATCAGTCCTAGATGTTGGTCCAAAAGCCACACAACCCAAACCTGATCTGTATGGTTGGTTAAAGTTTGTGTAGCTGCTCTCATCTTAAGATCCCACAGCCTAACAGTCTTGTCACTTGAACCTGTTGCAATTGCTGCCCCGTCCGGGGATACATCAACACTTAGAACCCAACTAGCGTGACCTGATAAAGATGTGAGCAATGTTTTCCCCTCAGCATCATACACGTGCACATGACCATCATCTGATGCTGAGAAGAGTATTCTCGAATCGTGAAGTGAAGGTGAAAACACAAGAGAGCGCACGGGCATGCAATGGCCATCTAAGAAAGTGAAGGAACTTGGAACGAGCTACATCAAAAACAGAAACAGTCCCATCAGCTGAACCACAAGCAAGAAGCCTACCATCAGGACTCCATGCAACTGAAAGGACAAATTTTTTGTTGCTGCTTTTATCAGATGGTTGTGGGCTCCTTGATGAGGAATTGTCATTGTGACAACAAGTTGCCATTGAGTAGTATCCCATAGCTTGACTGATGAACTACCACCTCCAACTGCTGCCAGATTGCTACCCTGGAAAATGTGAGAACCATAAGGGGACTACCTAAAGCTTTCCATAAAGATGTGTGCTGAAAAGTTAAATCATAAAAAGGAGACATTCCACTTCCACAAACCTTGAACACCAGAAGATGGAAGAAAGTAGTGATGTATGATGAGATAGATTTCAAAGTAATCCATGAAGATAAATGTGGAAGCGACAAGTCTCAACGCCCTTTTAACTCTGAATAAAGGAAAGGAATCCCAATAATTGAAGACTTTGTAGAATATCACAATTTTTTATTCTTTTTCTTCTTTTTGATAGGTTAATTGACCAAATAATTTGGGACTGAGATGTAGTTGATTGATTTGACAGGTTAGTTAATCAAAAGTTCTCATCTTATCTCAATCGATAATATACGCAGATCACAGCTATTTGTAGATTACCCATTTTTCTATTGCCATTGCAGTACTTAAACTGACAAAATGGAATAAACAATCAAGACGCAGTTCCAAAAACATTTCTCATCCAATAACATGAATAAACCATAAAGATAAACGAATATAAGGGGAACACCAAAACTTCATATATCTATTTAAGGCAAAGCTTTGCATGTTGGTAACTAAAAGTTCAAATCCACAGATGCAGCAAGAAGCGCTGATTGAAGCAGAGTCTACTTAATATCCCACCACTTCATCATAATATGTGTTGGTTCATCTAGATCTCAAGAACTAGATCTGCATTACTCCTCACAATCTGTACCAGTCAAAAAGATTCTTTTTGATGACTAAGAAATCTGTCTAGGGTGAACCCTTATGACCAACAACTGGTCTTTGAAACTTGGGACAGTGGGCTAGTGCCTCTACCCTTCTCTAATTAAATACCAGTCTTAGTTCACAAGGCACGTCCTGAAATTGAGATCAAAGTCACAAGTCCCTCAACCGCTGCCACTTGAACTAAGTTCTAGGGGCAAAGAATTTGGGGAACCAAGAAAAAAATATCCATCTACTTCGGAAGGACCTTAGGTCCTTCCAACAAAACATTTAAAGAGTCATTTCAGATATTTGTTTGAGTTCCAGTCTGTAATTTGTTGTTCATAAGGCATTTACATTAAAAAACCCACAGGAATTTTAGCACCGCCACTCCACAACTAAACAAGTAAAAGCAGTTATTCACTTGTTCCCTTTCGAAAACATCAAAATAAGGCAAACCCACATTGTTATACCGATTTTAAGTA
Source organism: Withania somnifera (assembly GCA_039654485.1). NCBI lineage: Eukaryota > Viridiplantae > Streptophyta > Magnoliopsida > Solanales > Solanaceae > Withania > Withania somnifera. The sequence continues at coordinate 3,285,217 of JBDJHY010000014.1, read as the reverse complement.
ATTTTTGAATGAACATGTAAAAAAGGTAGAAGTACAAAGGAGGATATTTCGGTTGAGCCCATAATCAGGATCTTGTATAGAAACACAAGATATATGAATATTCCCTTAGGCCCTAACCTTAAGATCAACTTCTAGAACAACCATTAACAGTTTGATTACCACTAGAAGAACAAATAATATTTGCCAACAGCCGATCAAAAAGGAAAGGGGAAAACCACTAGACAATTTTGACTAACAGTGAATTATTTTAGTCATATTTAAAGCCTCATTTCACACTAGTTGGGATCACCCTACTTAATCCATTGATACCTATCCCGCTTGATACTGTACCAGATCATATCAGTCAAATACTGGTGAATACTCAGTCTCTTACAACTAATATTTGATCTTTCATGAAACTAAACCTTCTCCTAGCACTAGCATACAAGTCTCTTAACCAAATCAATGAAAACCAAGTAAAGACTAACTTTTATGCATAAAAAGGTAGTACTAAATGAAAACACTACAAATTACCAACCTAAATATTTCATCACATTATCATCAGATTAAACAACCTCTCTGTATACTCTATCCTCCCCAGGCCCCACTTTGTGGGAATATACTGGGTATGGTATTATTGTTATCATCAAAGGAAAAAAAGGATGAAGCTTGTCCAATTATTATAATGCATTTTAAAACTTGTAAAGATATGTACCTCGTTTTACGCATTCGTCGATCTCTTTTATGAGATCCTTACACGTCTCGGTCTCGTGACCATGATCGTTGTAGAAATGACACCTAAGCTCTAAGATCATTTATATGGTGGGGCCTGTAATGTCCGTGGTGGCCTTAGCACGTCGTGGTGAAGTGCCAAGATCTCCGATTTTGACTTTGTCAGAGGGGTCAGGGTACCTTCAGGGAATCTCAACTCATTTCGCCCGCCGTTCAGCCGGTCGAAGACGTTCTTTCTAGGGATTTTCTCTTCGACCTATTTCATTCCCGCCTTTTCTTGTTAGCCTCATCCGCCATGGCAAAATTCTCACCACCTTGAACAACTCTGTTCGTAGTGGGTTTTTCCTCAGCTCGGTGTAGAGATAACCAGGCTGGAGTCCATTTAAGAAGGCCGAGATGACAAGTTGGTTAGTCTTGTGTTCTATGTGCAAGCTTTCTTCTACAAATCGCTCCAAGTAAGCGTTTATGGCATCGTCACCCCTTTGTTTGAAGTCCAAGAGGTCACCAGAGTTTTTCACCACCTTTTTTTCTGGTAGAAGTGAGCGTAGAAGAGCTCGACCATCTGGCAAAATGAAGTGATGTTGTTCCTGGGCAAGTCGTCGAACTAGATCCTGGCTCTTTCCAATAGAAATTTCGGGAACACCCTGCACATGTGTTCCGTATTGCATTGGCGATTCACCATTTGGAATTTGAATTGGGATAAAAAGTACTAGGTCCAGTGCTCCCATCATAAGGCTTGATCCCCGGGGAATTTGAAGCCCTTTGGTAAGGGAGTGTTCATTATGGCCCTGGATAAAAGGGTGATTACATCCCCGCCTCATCGATTCCCAGAATTTTATCTAACTCACTCTTAATGACATTCTTTTGAGGAGTTTTTCTGTGGCTAACTCCTTCACTACCATTTCGGAGTGGGCTCCGATCTTGATAAAGGCTATGACTTTGACGTCGTCCCCCCGACTGTGCTTGCTTCCACATCTTGTGATGAGGATTCTCATCACCAGAGTGGGAGTCAGTCGACTCTGTTGAACTTTGAGGCAGTTCCTCCCCCTGTTCTTGATTTCTTTCCTGATTGAGTTGAGTATCCTCATGGGACCTTATCTCGATATGACCTCATCTCGGGATGCTCATTGCACCATTGCTGAAACAAAGCCTGGTGCTCTGGGCGAATCTTTCTGCCGCAGTCGACTGAATGTTTGTTATCGTCCTCTTTTGGTCATCTCGCCGGCTTGGATGGTGGGCGGGCACTTGGCTTGCTTGCTCTAGTATTTTAAAACAAAAATCTATAACTGTCGATCCCCACAGACGGCGCCAATTGATGGGTTTCAAAAGATCACTAACAATCCTACGAACAAAACTACATTTCAGTAAAAGACGACGACAATGAATCTTGAATAAACACCTGCAAGTTAGCTAAGAGCTTTGAGAGAATATATCAATAGTATTTGTAAATAGTATAGTGAGCATACCTTTGCCTCTAAACTGTTTGGGCTTTTATAACTATCTCATGTAATTTTCATCGTGGTGGATGCTGAAATCACGGAGTGATTCCCGCCGTGATTCTTGCCACGTTATTAGTATTAGTAGTAGTCTTAGTGTTATTCTGTAATATTAATGGTAATCATCCAATATGGTAATTATCTAATTATGGTAGTTATCAAATGTGGTAATTATCTACATACAACAGTTATTAGTTACTACCATTATCCTAGATTATCTGTTATGATATTATCTGATGTGGTAATTACGATATTAATAGTAATTCATTAATTACTACCATTATTTATTGAAGTTGAGTCTTTTTTATTTGACTTTAATTATTTTGTGTTGAATGTCAACATGTATTATTCGAATTTAAATAGATCAAACGTTTATACTAAACTAAGTAGTCAGTAAATAAAGTGAGATTATGCATTAGTTAATTATAGTTAATTGACTATAATCCAATACTAAAAAATTATGTCATTAATTATTGAGTTTGATATAAATATGACGCATAATTTTATTTTTTCCATTTTAGCTGGCATGATAAAATGAAAAAGAAATTTATGTGTATATTTATATCAACTCGATAAGTGCATGAACTTTTTGATACAATAACATACTCAATATATTTTTATCAAATGGGATTTGGTGAGAGTAGGAGCATACCCAATTTGTACCACTACTTCAGAGGTGAGATAGAGAGATTGATTTTGATACATTCCGATACAGAAAAAACAAAAAACATGAACAAGAAACATTAGGCTAACAAAACAACAAGAAATATTAGCCTAACAAAACAACAAGAAATATTAGCCTAACAAAACAACAGAAAGTAATGAAAACAAGACTAGCACAAAAAAAAAAAAAAATACTACTACAATTAATCTACCAATAGCAACAAACCTCACTAAAATTCCAACAACAACAAGAAGACATTATAAGTGTAGAACTGTGACGCATAAAACCGCTAACAAAATAAAACACTTCTATCTACCAATAAAGACACTCTCCTACGTATTATCCGTCTATCCTATATATGTCCGCCGCACCTTTCATCCTTTTTGATAAGCTTATTTAATTTTATTTATTTGCTAAAAATGTCAAGAGTACAAAATAAAACTGTTTGTAAGCAAAATAAATAAGATTCCAAGTGTTCTTTTTTTGGTTAAAACAACTATTACAACATTCACAAAATAATTATCCAAATAGTTTGATTGTTTTCTAGACAGCATATTTGGAGATTTTCTCCCTAGAATATTTCACTAAAAAAGAAAGTTCAAACTTCAAAAAACAGACCTATAAATAAAGTAAAGAAAAAGGAAAAAGAGAAGAAAGAGGCATATAAAACATGAGGCAAAAACAGAAAAGAAAAAGATAATGAAAGGTCCACACAACACACAACAGAAGAAAAGTCACCAAGAGTAATCCTAATGTTTCTATCATCTTTCACTTTTCCACTCAATTTTTAAAAATAGTATTCACTTATCGAAGATATAAATTTAAATAAAAATTAATAAATAATCGAGCATTTTTTTTATTTTTCTAGTTTGGAAAACCTTCTTTTTCATATTGGTGTCAATATTATTGATGTTTTATTATTATATGTTGCTTCAGTTATAATTATTTTTTTTTATTATTTTCGATATGACTTTTTATATTACTTTATTTTCTTTTTAAATGCCTATTAAAATAATTTACTTAAGTCGAAAGTCTATTAAAAATAATTTTATATTTTTATAAAATAAAAAATAATATCTACATATACATTATTTCTTGCAAACTCAATTAATAAAATTACATATGCTATTATCGTATTTTTTTAGAAAAGAAATCCTAGTGTAATTGATAAAATTTAGCCACGTGATCGATCAGTAAATCTTGATTTATGACAAGAATAAGATTATGATTTATATGGCGAAAATAACCGTTGCAAAAATGTACAATAAAATTTTATAGGATAAAGACAAATGGTGGTGATATGACCTTTCTTTTGACTTCGCCCATAAGTTTACTTCACCAAACAATCCTTTTTATTACTAGTAATTTTCTTTAAATCACCATTTGGCTCTCTTACTGCACCAAACAAATCCTTTTTCACCATTTGTCTCTATATGTACATAATTTTTGATTCCTAGTCAAGCTAATAGCTACACCAGCCACATAAATTCTGCTATTATTTGCAAGACTTCCTACACTGAGTCTTTCAGTTGACCCACCTAAGCAGAAAATGCCCCCAGCCTCCCCAACTTTTCCCAACAAAAAAAATAAAATAAATCACAAATAAGTGAACTTTTAACTAAAATACAAAAAAACCAATTGCCTAGAAGCAATATCTTCAAAAATTTTCATTAAAAAAGTGAACTTTAAGAAGGATTCAAGAACCCCAGTTGCCTACAAGCAACTTCCATTTTGGGTGTTCAAGATTTCCATAAAGGAGTGATTTTTAAGAAGAATTCAAGAACCCCAGTTGCCAAGAAGCAACTTCCATTTTAGATGTTCAGGATTTCCATAAAAGAGTGTTTTTAAGAAAAATTCAAGACCCCCCCCACCCTCCCACTCCCACGCATACACACATACAGTTGGTAAGAAGGAGCTTCTATTGTGATTGTACAAGATTTAGCTATGAAGAAAGGATCTTTTGCTCCTAATCTTAAACTTTCTCTTCCTCCTCC
>JBDJHY010000014.1:3204568-3215070 GCA_039654485.1 Withania somnifera | reverse complement strand
TTTTTAAAATGATTCATGCCTACTGAGCATAATCCGCACCAATTCATTTGTATTACTCTTGTTTGTCACCTCCAGGATATAATAGTCTGACAGCGTACAACTCAAGCAAGGATTAGTTGAAGTGTTGGGAGCTCCATCTACATAACACATTATCCTTCAATATATAATTACTTTTTTTTGTATAGTGAATATAGTTGAAGACTGAAAATATTTTCTTGTCTCAATTCCGTCTTTCACTAAACTTATCTAAAAATATAGATATATTTTTGTATAGTGAATATAGTTGAAGTCTGAAAGTATTTTTTTTGTCTCAATTCCGTCTTTCACTAAACTTATCTCAAATTATAGACACAATATAATATTTCTTAGTTTTTTCCATTCTTTTTTTTTTGCACAAAATAATGCAAGATCACTACTATTTATGGGTGAGAAATTCCTTTTTGTATTGAATAGGAAGAAGTTGAGTAATAAAGTGGGTAGATGACTGACTTAGAGGCAGCAGTAGAGCCAGAAATTTAGTGAAAATTTTCTTTTTCGTTGCATTAAGGGTATTCAAAATTAAATATATACTCGAATAGTTAATGTTTAACCTAGATATTTAGCATAATATTTTGACGAAAGGTGTGTACCTGACAATCCTTTGTAAAAGGTGGCTCCGCCACTATTTAGAGATTCTATAAGTTACAAGAATAAAAAAAAGTAAAATAATAATGAATAAGTGATTACAGGAAGTACAAGGAATATGATATTTTTTAATTTTATCAAAGTAGTATGATAAAATGTAAATATGATATGAATATTCGATTAATGATGTAATTTATCATAAACTGAATACAATGTCTAGTGGTTTAGAATCTCACACAACTAATATATGTGAAAAATCTTTTATACTATTTTATACGGAATTGAAGGTTGAACGACTAATACAATTACAATTAATACATCAAAATTTTCAGAACTAATATTTATATAAAATAAAATATTATTTTTTTCATAAATTATTTATGTATTGCTATACTATCTTTTTTATGATGGTGATGTTTGACCCACCTTTCATGCTGGTCGACTAAATTCACAAAATCAAATAAAAAAGATAATCTATTATTTTTTTCTTCACCTTGAACCTCATATTTTTAATCTCAGGTGCTTTAAGCCACTTCATCAATCATTGAATCACACCCTTATATGTTATAATAGTATTTTTTTATTTGAATTTATATGACATAAATTTTTATTCACATTAAATCTTTGTTCGGCAAAACATTCACAAAAAGTATATTTTTTATTTCAAAATTCATTTTTAACTATGATTTTAAAACATTAATAAATTTTTTCTATATTTTCCTTTTATATAAACTCAAAATTCTCCTTTTTTGATATTCAAAGTCTAAATTAGATTCTCTTTGCAAAAATATCTTTTTTTCACGAAAAATTTGTTATTGATATGAAAGTTCCATCACTTTCTAGTACGCAAGTATAAACTGATCGATTCATGGCGATTATGGAGCCGCCGGAGACTATTACGTCATCCACCGACGACAACAACAACAACCTCCGTAAACGGCGGGGCGGCGCTGTGACGGAGTTGGATGCAATCTCAGTGGAAGCTAGTAGCTCGGATAACGTCAGAACGGATACGAAAGTTGAGAAGTTAAGTGAAATCGCAATTATGGAGCCGTCGGAGACTCTCACGTCATCCACCGAAGACGACGACAACAACAACAACCTCCATAAACGGCGCGGCGGCGATGTTGTCACGGAGTTGGATTCGAGCTCAGCGGAAGTTTCTAATAGCTCGGATGATGTAACGAGGGACGTCAGAATGGATACGAAAGTTGAGAAGTTGAGTAATGGAGATGAAATTAAGGAGGAGGAGAAGAAAGCAAATGAAGCGACGCCGTTGAAGTATGTGTATAGAGCGTCGGCGCCGGCTCATCGGCAAAATAGGGAGAGTCCTCTTAGCTCCGCTGCTATTTTCAAGCAGGTATGCTATTTGCCTTACTGTTTTGACTTGGTCTTCTGCATTAATTGCTTTAGTTTCATAATGAATGTTATATTGTTTTGATGAATATTATTTTTTATTTAAATAGATTGCCCTTTTTTGTCATAATATAATGTCACATTTCATACTTTGAAGAATAAAACGTAAGAATTAATGGTGAACTCAGAAATTTTATGTATTAAGCATGTGAAAAATAATTTTTTACTATATACAATTTTTTGTTGAAGGGTGTTCGACTGCCCATCCTATGGTACACATAGCTAAGCCACTCGTAAAATCAACAAGGAAATGAGATCTCTTGCTTTCTTATAAAATAAATTTTGAAAAATATCTTATAAAGAAGTACAATAAACGAATAAAAAGAGGTTATCACATTCTATATTTTACTATTTTGACTTGGTTTTCTGTAATATTTCCTCCATTCGCTTTTTCTTGTCACAAAATGATAGTCGATGGTTTGAATAATCTTTGAAGCTAAACTGAGTTAGATTAATTTAATATTTTAAACTATAAAACTTTTAGATGTTTAAAAACTATAAAAAAACTGGTCATAGAAAAATAATGGGGTCATCAAAAAACCATATGAAAAATATTATAAGTTTGGTCAAAGTTCATGCATTTAATCTATTGAGAGTCAAATTGTGACAAGTAAAATGAACGAAGAGAATATTTGGCTTTTTCTTTTTAATTGTTGAATTCAACTAAAGGAAGCTAGTTAAAGGGTAATCCCTCTGTCCCAATTTATTTGATGTTGTTTGACATGACACTGAGTTTAAAGAGAAGAAACTTTGAAATGTGTGGTCTAAAACAAGTCTATAGAGTGATTTAGCCTTCGTGTGGTTATAAATTATTTCATTAAGGGTGAAATGGTCATTTTGAAATTAAATTCACTAAATGTAAAAATGTGTTATTCTTTTTTGAACTAACTGAAAAGGAAAGTGTGTGATGTAAATTTGGACCGAGGGAGTAAATAGGATAAAGTCAAAGTTAGAATGTGATGTAACTGCTGAGTACGAGATTATTTTTGATTGTTTTGTTAATTGCACCACTTGCTAAGCAAGAATTCAGAACTTGTTGTTGATTAGAGATTTGAGCCACAGAAAAAGGTTGTTCTTCTGTTCAGCAGACCTTGTTGTCTTTTTAACATCTAGCTAGCACCGATATTCCTAATATTTTCATTTTTAAATAAAACACGTGTTAGGTTCCTGTACGTATCGGAGTACCATAATGCTGAGTTATCAGGTGAAAAAACGAGTACAGTTGGTGTTGCACAAATGGCAATAATTTTGCACTAGAAAGGATAAACTGTTGCACAAATGGCAATAATTTTGTTTTTCGTTACACATGTTCTTCAAGCAATAAGTAGCTCCATATTAGTTGGAAACTTAGGCTGGTATCAGTAGGGCTTGCTATTGCTTGGAGCTGCAGACTCCCTTGAGTGTACTCAATTTGATGTCATAAGCAAGGCCTTTAAATTAAAATCTCAGAAACCTTATTTTCTTCTAATTGTTGTTTCCAAGTTCTTTTGGGTGTCGAAAAGATTAATCTAGGACTGCCAAAAAGGTATGCCACTCGTTGCCTGTGAGCATCTTAAAAGCAGCTCCTCTTACCCTTATCAGAGAGTAATGAAATTTTGTTAAGAGGGTCATGGCCACGCATGATGGAGGAAGATGTCATTTACAATGAAGCCCGTCCCCTATGATTTTGAGGACAAGATATGTGGAATATACGATGAGCCAATGCGATGTTTGGTTTGATCATAAAAGGAGCTATTGCTGGCAGTTGAATTTACCAAATTGTACTCCTGTTGTACTGTGATTAATTTATGGGTGGAAAAACAGTAGGTGAATCGTATAGAATTGGCGTATACTGTTTTAATTGCATTATCGGTGTTCATTAATGTTTCATAAACTAACCAAGACAGTGGACGTTAACAATTTCTGGTGTAAAGGATCTTAAATTCAGATTATTTGGAGTTGCATTTCAGGTGTCATATGAGTGATATCTAGCATAATTAGTCTGAATTCCCCAAAATAAGTGGTTGTAGAGCTCTCTTTCTAATTTAGTTGGTGGATCTTGTTGTAGAGTCATGCTAGCCTACTCAATCTCTGTATAGTGGTGCTTATTGCCGTAAATAGCAGGCTGATTATTGAGAATTTGATGAAGGTATGTATCTTTCTTAAATGTCGGTTCTTTGTTCCAGTTGACAGTTGAAATCTTCCAATGCATGATTCATCTTTATTGACATCAAAAAATCACTCTTAGGGGTGGTAATGTGGCTGGCCGAACAAAGTGATATCTTAGAATTGTATTGTTTTTATAAAAAAAAGAAGGAAATCATAGCCCATATGGTATGTTCTTGAGGCCCTAGGTGTTGAGTTGTCATTGCAGGTTGATATATATGTATTTGATTAAACACTTAGTGAGGAACCCATAAAATGCTTTCAGGATGCTATGTTCCTGGAAGTCTTGGGAGTATTTCCACCCTTAAATCTACCGGGAAATATAAATTTGATAAAATTACAGCTTCACCTTCTTTCAAAAGTGCTATGCTGTTACCTGAAGAGATCTCAAAATCCGAATAGTTACCATGACAATATGGGAAGGGGATGGGGAGAATGGGTTTTGGAAGAATCTGATGGATGAGAACTTGTGAATTGCTATTAGAATCACGAAGTTTAGGGATTTTTAAAAAATTGAAAAATGCCAGAAAAGTTTGCGGGGGAAGGGAGAGGACCAATTCATGGGGAAAAACACAGTGGGGGTCCGGGCCGTGATGGTTGAAGCCTCATCCTGTCTGAACCTGCCCAACTTGCCCCATGCTCTCTCTAATCCCTGTAATGTTTTAGTGGCAATATGGTTATAAGATATGACTATATTTCAGAGGGTTCTTAGTATTCATGTGGACATGATAATCTCTTGACTATTATTGCAGTATGGCTTGTTACTTGGGTCAGGCTTCTGGCGTAGTTCAACGTCAGTAAGAGATTTGCCACTTCTGATGTGCTGGTAATATTCTTAAGCCCTTAATCAATCTGGGTTTTATGCTGACTGTGCAAAATAAAAATATTGAGTTTTTGACGTGTTTGCAGTCTTAGTCTCCCAATTTTCTCTCTCGCTGCTTTTCTTGTCGAGAAGCTGGCACAGAAGAAATGTATAACTGAATATGTGAGTCAATTTAACCTCTTTTTTTCTTCCTTCCTTCTTATGTTAATCCTTCCAATATCAATGAGGTGTGACTGCTCAGAGAAGGACTAGTCTCAGTGTTCAAGAAGGTTTACATCGGAATAATTCTAGCTGTTGTGACTTGTCTGAACTCATGTTACCTTTTATTGTTTGATTTTAAGTTTAGCAAGTAACATTCTAACTGATCCTGCAGGTAGTTGTTACTCTTCACATAACGATGACAACAGCTTCCATTTTGTATCCAGTTATGGTCATTCTTAGGTTTGTTCTCATGCTGCAGTCATGAATCTTTGATAATTACATCTTCCTAAGATGGTGTTAAGCCCTTCACTGGCAGGATGTGTGTGTGTTGTTGTAAATTGAGGCGTTGTTATCATAGAACTGGTCAATTTAGATGTCAAAGGTGCAATATTATCTGGGTTTTAGTAGTTGTGTTTATGAACTAATTTTGATTTCTAAGTTGGATTTTCTGTCAAGAGATCATCTTTAAACATTAACCTGTTGCATTTTTGGACTGTTAATGTAACTTTATGAACGAATTAGATTAAAAAATTAGAAAGGTAGTAAAATAAAATAAGTCATTGATCTGAATTAGAATGTTGTTGCATGCCATGATGTCCATATGGACTAGGGACAAGTGAACCATTGTTAATTCGGAGGTAAAAAATCATATCCGAAAAATTGATTCAATGAATTGCAGTTCTTTAATTCTTTCGTCCATATAAGGATTGTTTATGTGGAATTGTAATTAGTGCATTACATGCATATGTTTTTAGTTTATCTTCGTTTATCTTTTTTTACTGTATATAGTGGTTGCCGAAGGTCTGATAGACGGTTGTTCTCTGCTCCTTTGCCTTTGATTACACTGGGTCGGAAAGCCGCCTATTGAACTTAGTTTAAATTTAAATTATGAGGAGAGAACCTTCAGATATGTTTCCAAACTCTATCTTCTTGCTAAATATACATTGAAAAACTAGTGAGTCAGAGGTATTTTAAATTTCACAGGTGTGATTCTGTTTTTCTATCGGGTGTCACGCTGATGATGTTTGCTTGCACTGTGTGGATGAAACTGGTTTCTTATGCACATACAAATTATGATATGAGACAGCTTGCGAAGTCTGTGGATAAGGTATGACTTGTTTATTTTGTTTATTTCTTTGTCATGGATCCAGAAAATCTGATCTTGTTTAAGGCTTCTCCTAAAATTTTCTAGACGAACCAACTTTTCTATTTAAACTTTGGTACTCTTGCTGGCATTTTGCTCATCTGAGATGATGTCATAATTATGAAGTTTCTCTATTAAGTTTTTAAATGTTTCAGGGTGTAAATTCCGAAATCAACTACTCTTACGATGTTAATTTCAAGAGTTTGGCTTACTTCATGGTTGCTCCAACTTTATGCTATCAGGTAGGATCATCTTACCTTTCTGAAGTTGTCAGTTATTTCATCGCCTGATAGAGTACTTACTACAAGTGCAGTACATATCAGCATCTTGTGTTTCTCTAGATTCACCAAGATTTCATTTAAATAACTCTGCCGAGCAATTTAGTTTGTTTTTTGAAAAGTTCCATTATGTTCTTTTTTTTACCTACTCTGCACAAATTTAAAGAGATTGTAGGGCTTTGGTATTACAACCTTCTATGTGATTATACTCCCAAGTATGTGGGGCTTTTTCCAGAATTGTCTCTGTGCTAATATCAGGGAGACTCTGCTTTAGACCCTTTTTTCTCTTCAAGTTTTTGCTCTGAAAGTATTCATATGTATGTTAAATGTTGAAGCAATTGGATGTATTTCAAACTTTAAATTATGCTAAAAAGATTAAATTAGAGCATCAAATATTGCTAGGGCCTTTGGACACATTTTTCAGTTATGTGCAGATATTCTCATGGAGATGCACTTGTATTCTTGCTAACATAAGCAAATCTGTATGAGATATGGATTCATACGGATCTGCTTATGTTTGGAAGTACTTGTATTTCATGCTGTATAGTTGAATGTTGTGTCCGGCTGTCCGCAGATGCAATGTGGTTACAGTTAGTGAATACTACAATTGAGGCTCCTCTGGTCCTTTTCCCAGTGGATCATAGTCCCATTCCTTTCATAATGATTGGAAATCAGTTATCATCACTAATCTAACAATGAAAATATTATAACTTTTTCACCAACTCTCTCTTAATCTTTGTTTCATCAACTCGTTAACTTTTGGATATGTTTATTCTGTTATCTGAAGCTTAGCTATCCTCGCTCTGCATCCATTCGGAAGGGTTGGATGGCGCGCCAACTCATCAAGTTGGTAATTTTTACAGGATTGATGGGATTTATCATTGAACAGGTAACTTCTCTTGAGCTTGACAGTTCAACGTGCCTTTGCCAGTAAACCTTATTAACCTTTGCATCTTAATGTAGTATATACCCAATTGTGCGAAACTCACAGCATCCATTGAAAGGAGACCTTTTATATGCCATCGAGAGGGTATTGAAGCTTTCAGTTCCAAATTTATATGTCTGGCTCTGCATGTTTTACTGCCTCTTTCATCTTTGGTATGTCCTCTAAATTTGATTTATAAATCTAGTATGCTTATGAATTTTATTTGATAATTGTCGTTCTTCCATATTTTTTGATGTTCCAATCTTATTTGCGAGGTATTTATACTTTAATAGTAAAACAAGTATTAGGGACATTCTTACTGTCCAGTTGTCATTTCAAATATGTTTAAATAGACTGTTCTGTGGCACTTATTAACCGTTTAAAGTGCAAATTACATTATACTTAAACTGGGTTATCTAACTGCCAGCAGTACTTAATGAGGGAGAAATATTCAAGGACCAGAAGGTGCAAATGGGATGGGAGGTGCTTAATGAGCCTGAATGGTTTTAATTCAGTAAGGTTATATTCCTTCTTGATATCTATCCCAGGACCAGCACATACGTAGCTGCCTGTTAATGCTGGAGCCAAATTTGAGTGGGTATACTGCAACACTCTTGTGTTAGATTATGAGAAGCTTCACATTTCAGGATGAAGTGCTAGAACTTATTCTATTATATCTGAATAAGTACTAAAATATGGGTTGTTTTTATATATGAATTATGTGTTCTAGCACCGCAACAGAATGAGTTATATTTACATAATACCTCTTTGTAGGCTAAATATACTTGCTGCAACAGAATAGTCCTATTTACATATCACATCTGTCTGTAGGCTAAATATACTTGCGGAAATTCTGCGATTTGGGGATCGGGAGTTCTATAAAGATTGGTGGAATGCAAAATCTATTGATGAGGTACATTAAAACATTACGCTGTCTTGTTCTTTTTTGCTTCTGCATTCAACAATTTCAGAGCTTGCTAGGGTTCTCATTTATTTCTTTTTTGTGGTTGCACCATTGTGGCTGCTGTTAATCAGTATTGGAGACTCTGGAATATGGTATGTAATTCTACCTTATTCTATGTCATTGCCTGATTTTTATGCATGCAAAAAATGTGCTTGCCTTCATTACCTAGAAGTGGAACTTTCAGATGACTATTAATGTTCCACTCTTGTGATAAATAGTGTTACGAGTCCTATTGTCATCATGTTTGAATTGCTCAGATTGGTATTGAGGTAAATTTTGCATAAGACAAGTGGATGTTATAGTGTCTTGCTTGATTTTGGGCATATGTGGAACTTTATAAGAGAAGTCTTCCTTGTTTCTGGCTGTTTGGCTAGCTCTTGAGAAAACTTGAACGGTCTGACATCCAATGTCTCTGAAGGATGAAAGAGGCATCCCAGAAAAATCTCTCACGAAAAGAGAGTTTGGAGGGGAGGGGGTTGGGTTATGAACTTATTTGGCCACCAATTATATTGGTATATGACTCTCTCACATAGCTGGCAGCAAGCACATTAAAGAAATGATTAGTCATTGCATCTCAACATGTAGTACCGTGCTTGTGTACAGTGTCCATATCTGGTTACTGCATCTGTGGAGGCCAAGGAAGAAAATGGTCTTTCTTGCTTGAGTGTGTTTTCTCTGATTATATGCTTGCAAAACATTTGCTTTTCCAGCTGTCTGATTCTTTTTCTCATTTCTACCTTAACTGATAATAATGTGACTCCTTACAACTTATAAGCCTCGGGCGGATGGGAACCCATCAATGGGTTTCATATCTATGCTACTGTTCTGTTTGTTACTACGGACGGTGATATCAGGTTACTAATCACCATGATTATTGTAGCATTTGAGAAGGTTCAATAAGTGGTATTGCCATCTGCTATTTAAACTTGTTGCAGACATTTTCCTGGTCTACCTTTGCCATTCGTTGGTCCAAATAGAAAAAACCTTAAGAAATAGGAATTACTACTCTCACCACCTTAGTGAGCTACTCTAATATAAGCTTTGGCAGATGATCTGCCCCTGCAACTATGAAGATGACATAAGTTTGCTCCTATTTTCTAATTTCTGCATGTAGCCTGAAAAAGTTGTTGAAAATTGGTTTGAATAAATAAATAAATAAATAAATATAGGAGACACGAAAAATATAGTAGAGGAGCGATAAAAGTCACAAGGGTAAGTGTGGAATTTGTTTTGATAGCATTATCATTCAGTATAAATGAAGAGCATCAAGTGAGAAGATCTAGTGCCAACCAAACAGCTGAATTTAGTCCTACATATTCTCTGTGATTTTCGAAATAAATGTAAACAGTTGCAAAAGTGAACTTTAAGATCATATCTTCAATGCTGAAAGGTAAACCAAAAACTTAAAAGCACAAGATCAAACAAGACAAGAGAGATTGTTCGAATCTCCAGATAAGTGAATAATCCTTTTCCTGGCATTTCCTGGGAACATAATATTACTTTGTCTAGGTGCTCCACCCATTTTTTCCTTTTGTGGGCAGATGCTATTCTTATCCAGGGGAAACTGGTAAATAGGGATAAACTGCATTTGTATGCTCCTGTTTCGATTTGGTTTGGCCTTTGTCAAATATCTTTTTGGTCATTAGTAACCCAAGTTTGGTGACAAATGCAGCCGGTACATAAGTGGATGGTTCGTCACATTTATTTCCCATGTTTAAGGAACGGCATACCTAAGGTACATTCGGAGTTCTCTTGTCCTAGATTCTAATTTGTTTGTAAGTTATCTTCTGTCTGCTTGATTTCTAATCTTCTGTACGCTATTAGTATGTCTTAGATTCTAATTGTTTTTAAGTTATCTTCTGTCTGCTTAATTTCTAATCCTCTGTACTCTATTAGTATGTCTTAATATACTCTCGGCATGGATAAATTTTTTTATTTTTTTTGATGAAAGGTTAAAGTGCTATTAGTATTGATGATTTGTG
>JBDJHY010000014.1:3011479-3021723 GCA_039654485.1 Withania somnifera | reverse complement strand
TAGTATGATTTAATACTTTTAAATTATGGTTATCTTTATTATGACTTATCAATATCCAATATTTATTTTATGCAATTTTATTATTATTTTTTGTTGAATATCTTATTTTCATCAGTCATCTCATATATTATGTTATTTTTTCAAAAAATACCTTAAATAGTTGTATTTTTTTAGGAATAAATAAATATTTAAAGTATGAGTGAATTATATGTTTGTATGAAAAATTACAAAAAGAAAAATTGAGAAACCCGAGAAACCCAAAAACATCCGGAAAAACTCGAGGTCGAAAAACCTGATTTTTATTGATTTAATTTGGTCTATAAATTTAAAGCCTTATATATATATATGAGATTTACTTTGATATTTAAAAAATTCAAACTAACCCGATCCACCTTCATCCCTAATTTAAAGCACACCTTTATAAAGTAATTTTTTTTTCTTATTACTATCTTATGAGTCAATTTTGTTATTATATTTTAATTTTTATTTTCGATTATCATATTGGTTATGTTTTTGTCGTTTTTTCTTTTATTTCTCAATTTATTTCTATATGATTTATTCACAATTGAATTTTTTTTTTAACTTTTTTGATATATTTTATTTGAATTGATGTTCTATTTAAAATAATTTTTTATTTTGAATAGAATAGTTAAACACACACATTATTTTACTCACACTTCGTTTATGAAATTGTATCAAATATGTTGTTCCAATTTCTTTTTTAGTTAGTTAATTATTAACATATTTGTGCACAAAGGATATGACCAGTACACATGCACCACACGTGAATTCAAAAACATGAGGTCTCACATTTAAATTTTAATAAAGATAATAATTACTTTACTTGTCTCAAAATAGTTAGTATGTTTCATTTTTTAAGAATCAATTTGATAATTTTTTATAGCTAATTAGATTAAATTAATTTAATATTTAAAATTAAAAATAAAATTAAAATATTTATAAATTATACAAAAAAGTATTATAATTTTTTTAATATAATTAAAAATTAAATAATAAAAAATTAATTAAAATTTATGTTATTTAACTTTAAAAAATATATCAATTATTTTAAAATGAAACATTAAGTAATTTCTTCCATTGGTGAAATTAATGGAGGTATTACCAAAGAACAAAAAAAGAAAATTGTTGTTGTACTTGTTTGATCAAATATTTATCTTCAACCTTCTCGAAGGTTGGCTGGTCAGAGTCTTTCCACGTGTCACCATTCTCTACATACTAAACCTTTCCATAAATTAGGGAAAACAATGTCACAACAACACGACGCCGTGCTTCAAAATGCCTGCCGAAGAACACCGTAACGCTACGCCGGCGACGCCACATCCACCGACGGACACGGCGGAAGAAGCTATATGGTTATGGACACAAATCAAAGCCGAAGCTAGACGTGACGCGGAAGCTGAACCAGCATTAGCTAGCTATTTATACTCAACAATACTTTCACATTCTTCACTTGAACGTTCACTTTCTTTTCATTTAGGGAACAAGCTTTGTTCTTCAACGCTATTGTCTACTTTGTTATATGATTTGTTTCTTAATACTTTTTCTACTGATCCTGAACTGCGAGCTGCTGCTTCGGCTGATTTATTAGCTGCTAGGTATCGGGATCCAGCTTGTGTTTCGTTTTGTCATTGTTTACTTAATTACAAAGGATTCCTTGCTTGTCAGGTTTGTAATTACTCTTTCCGTTCGTTTATTTTTACTTGTCCAGTATTAGTCAAGGGTCAAAAACTCACCTAAGTATCGTAGTTTTCTTAAGTTTCATTTTCCAATTGAACTATCACAAAATGTTAGCGAAAAAAACACCTGAACTATCAACTGTTTGAGTTTCATATGAAATTTCAGATAGAAAAAGTGAACCACTGATATTTTTGGTTTGTTGAGCTAACAGTTTGTGATAGTTCAGGTAAAAAACTGGCACACTTTGATAGTATCATAGGTTGTTTTAAGTTTCATACATATCAAGTGTGTGAGTTTCCTATCCGAACTATCGTAAAATGTAAGCCAAACACACCTGAACTGAACTATCAGTTGTTTGAGTTTCATACCTCAATGAAATTTCAGGTAGAAAAATTGAACAACTGATAGTTGTGGCATGTTGTGCTAACATTTTGTGATAGTTCAGGTAAAAAAAACTTGAACGCTTTTGCTAATTCATGTATGAAACTTAAAAAATGGAGATATTATTAGGTGTGTTCTTGACTCTGCACGCTATAAAATATAGTACATGTATTAGATATGGTATTATTTATTTTTTTGTTTGAAACGAATTTTAGTCTAGTATTAGTTATAAATCCTACTCCTTGCTTTCGGGTTTGTAACTACTCACTCTGGCTATTTTTACTTGTTGACTTGGCATACCTTTTTAAGAGCAATAGATAGAATTATGATTTTAATTTTATTACTCTTTGAATGAATATAATAAATTCAATATTTTGGCAAATAAGGATAAACTAAGTAATAAATTATCTCTTGATTTTTACGTCTATTTTTGGTATAGTGGACAAGAGAAAGTTGAAGGAGAGAGCATTTCTTCTCCTTTTGTGCTTGAAATTGCTACACTTGAGCCGAGGGTCTTTCGAAAACAGCCTCTTTACCTCCCACGAGGTAGTGGTAAGGTCTACGTACACATCCTCTTTAGAACCTCGCTTGTGGGATTTCATTGGGTATGTTGTTGTTTGGGAAATTATCTTATGGTACTGTGAAATTGTCTCTTCAGGGAAAATGGGGACTTCTGTGAAAATTCTCTGGAAAGATGAGGACTTTTGAGTAAGAAAACATGAAATTTTTGGGGATTTGGAAGTTGAGATGCATTATATGAAAAACTAATGACTGAATTTTTTGAATTAAGTGACTAACATGGATTTCAGTGTGAGGATTCAAAATATAGTGAATAAAGAAACCCCATTGAGGAGTGAAATACAACACGAAATTGTAAGCTCCAAAGTAGTGGGAGGAGCCGAGCCTTCTGACCATATGCCATTTGAAAAATGAACCGTCAACTCATAGGCAGTAGCTTGGTTAAGGGAATCACGAGAGCCATAGCGAAAATGATTCTACATAGGGCAACTGTCACTACTTATGGACCCGAACTTGGGTGACCTACAGATGATTAGGTCGAAGTTTGGTTGAAACTAAGTGGATGTTTGAACCGATGGATGTTGAAGAATTAATGCATGAATTGTGGTTAGGGGTGAAATGCCACTCGAACCTAGAGCCAGCTGGTTCTCCTTGAATTGTGCTAAGGCGTAGCCAATGACGGGACATTTAGGGTAAAACATTGTTTCAGTTCAGGCTGCGAGAGTGGTACTAAATCGAGAGTGATTACTATGTATATAATTATAGTTTTGGTCTTGTATATATAATGTAATTTTTCTATGACGAACGACCTTGCGGCACCCTAGATCCATCCTGGTTGAATTGAGTCCTCATCAGGGAGACCCATTGTTTCCTTGAGAAGTTTACCAAACAAAAGCTTGACACAGGATGTTAGAAAGTCTATGCCAATCAACTTGAATGTTGAATGTGAGACTGATAATTTGATCGTTTTTTTACTTTGGGATTTGGCATTGTTCAGGACGTTGGTACTATGTTGCGACAATAGGCATATTTGCTCAAATATTACTAGTTTAGTAAGGTAGCCGATGGAATCGGATCTTTCTTGGATATATACTTGGTATGTATTTGGATAATAGTTGAGAAGTTGAAAAGAACATCTGAAATTGAAGTTGGAAAACTGTGTGGAAGTTTATGTATATGTTTGGACATGAACTTCACTTGGAAAAAAGAGTTTTTGAATGTCGTAAATTTGTAAGTAGAAACGAAAACTTGAAAAGCCTTGCTTCAAATAAACTATCAAGCTACTATTACAAGGTTTCATCTAGAGTTCAAATAGAACTTCACTCAGTATGCGAGACATCGTGGCCAAAATAATATTTGTAAATAATTATTTCATGGCTACTGGGGTTAAATTTTGTGCCGCAATACAGCCATGAGTGTGATGAACAAGTTAAAAGCATTTGATGAAGGGAGAGAGGGGTCACTGTAGCTTGTACTACTATTGACCTTTTATTGGTCGTCATCCCATTTGATATGCACCTTTTTTGCTCAGTGGTCTCTAGTGTCTGGTTGGTAGGTATGGTTCGAAAGTATTTCAAAGATAAGGCTGCCAGTTAGGTGGTCTTTACTCCACCTCATATAACACACCAAAACCAAAAAATGAAGAAGTTTGGATGTGATCCGGAACTTGGAAGCTGCCAATCAGGCATGGGATAAGCTTTATTCTTCACCAGTTTATTCTCCCAAAAGGAAATCCTTTAGCTCTAATGTTCCTTGTTTTTTCTATTCCATCCCAATCCATTTTGAGATATGCGGCTAATGGAACACCGTACCCCTGGGTTTTCCCTTTTTTTTTGGCAGGAATGCCCGAACACACTTATATATGTGGATATAAATGAATATTTGCAATTTATCTTTCCTTTTCTGTTAAACAATGTTCATTTGCTACAATGAATTGGCTCTCTGCAGACAAAAAACTTTACAGATGCATTTGGACAGCACAACACGTTCTAAATTGAAAAGTAAAAAATAAATGTTTCCATTGTTTAACAACTGTAAGATGATTTTTTATTTCAACAGAATGAGTAGCTATTAGCATATGATGGAAACTGGATATTGACAAATTGCCTGTATTTCTGCCCCAAACAAGTCAAGGGGCTTACTTTTCACTTCACATCATATTTACTCTCTCTGCAAATGGTAGTGTTAAGAATTAACAATTTAAATGTTCTATTTTTCAGGCTCATCGAGTAGCTCACAAACTTTGGACTCAATCTCGAAGGCCACTTGCACTTGCACTTCAATCCCGAATCTCTGATGTTTTTGCTGTTGACATTCATCCTGCTGCCAAAATTGGAAAAGGCATTCTCTTTGACCATGCAACAGGGGTGGTTGTTGGAGAGACTGCAGTTATTGGAAACAATGTGTCAATTCTTCACCATGTAACGTTAGGAGGAACAGGTAAACTGGGTGGTGACCGACATCCTAAGATAGGTGATGGAGTACTTATAGGTGCAGGTGCCACGATATTAGGCAACGTGAATATTGGTGAGGGGGCCAAGATTGGCGCTGGAACGGTGGTATTGATTGACGTGCCACCACGAACAACTGCAGTTGGAAATCCATCTAGGTTGGTGGGAGGGAAGGAACAGCCAACTAAGCATGAGGAATGTCCTGGAGAGAGTATGGACCATACATCTTTCATATCTGGATGGTCTGATTACATTATATGACTTGCATACCATGTATGCTATATTTGCAAAATGAACTACTACAGTTCGTCTCAGGAACATAGAGGAGAGGACAGAGGTTCAATCTTACTGCTGCTGACTATTAATCCAACGTTTTATCTATCGGCACCCAAAAAATTTTCATCTTTCTGCATTTCGGTACTTACATGCTGTGAAGGTCCTAGGCTGCTGTTTTCATGCAGAGATATCTGCTTGTGGAGTCTCCTTGCAGCAAGTATATATTCATGGAACAAGCATTTATGTATTATGAGTTCAGTAGTACTAAAGTGTTGTTCCTATGTGTTGTCGGATATCCAGCATGGATGAATAAAAGTATAGTGTTCTTAAAATTGAGTAGTATTTAGCACCGTTCTGCACGAGACACAATGGACACATGCAAGGGTCCCAAAAGGCTAAATTGCGGAGAAACAAGAGTTGTCACGTTAGAATGATTATACAAGTGTGAGTACCCTCTGATCAGCCTTCTTTTCTCCTCCGTTTTACAGACAAAAACTGATGTGAAGCTGATGATGTAATTCTATAAAGAGAAGTTTGGGTGCTACTTTCTGTATGATAGAATTAAAGGGATATGAATGTGTGGGCAATTGGCAACAAACCTGCTCAGTAATTGGAGGAATTGGCAGATTGCATGTAAATTTTCTATTCACTATTCTCGACTCAACCTACAAGCTCCTAGGTCGCATAGAATATTATAAAGGTGAATTAACATTTTTATCTAATTGCTTATAACAAGTGCAAATTTTATGATCGTTGATTCGCTAATTTTGCTTACATTGCTTGATTGTTTATACGCATTAGATCGGCATGTTCCTTATCTGTGCTCTTTATGATTAGATTAAATTCGACGAAGATTTGATAGATTTATATAAGAAATATATAAAAATTAATATAAGAATAAAAAAAAAAAAACTCCCAAGAAATAAAGAAGGTAGTTGGTGCTTTAGTTTTTAGGTGAAACCTTCTTAAAGTTTTAGGCATCAATACGTGTTCGAACCTCCCTGAGGCAACCGAAATCCCTTAAGAGTTGGCCACCGGTTATGATCAGCCTTATGCTCATGGTTAGAATCAGAACATCCTTTTGAATAAGATTTGAAGTGGATCCCACGACCCAGAACAACTTTACTGTTTATTGCCATAGGTCTATTATTTTTGAAACATTTACAGGAGTTACATAATGTGCTTGATTGGTTGTAAATGTGTACTCCATGCAAAGTATGAGATTTTAAGATCATGAAGGTGATAAGTACGTAGTTGACTAGATTTTTTAGTCACTTTACAGTACTAATGCAAAAATGCTTTATTTCCATCACCTTGCAACTTTGAACATTGACTTTTTTCCCAAACCATAAAACTTACTCAGGCACATATGAATCAGGATTGCAAAAAGCTAGAACTATCTCCTCCAAAAACCTAAGATTCTTCTTCTTAAATCATAGGAGCAATGCTTCGGAGAAATCGCATGTGGGCCCACTCTGTGAGGTCTGGGAAGCCTGGCTTGTCCTTCACGGTGTCAATGTTCGTATCATAGTTTGAACCCGTGACTTGCACACCTAACCCATACTTGATGAGCTGCATCTCGACCTTTCACCGAAGTCCTTTGGGCATACCATTGGAGCAATGTAGAAGTAGGTACCATTTGTACTACTTTCTCCTTATCTTTGCTTAAATGCCCTTTTGGGTCTTGATATTCAACTGATATCTCCTACTACATATGCATGATATTGCTGTTAATTTTGAACCAATAAAACAGTCAGGGTATTCCTAATTTGGGTGTTTACTAAAGAAAGTGAAATGCTGCTAGCTTTGACCATCAATTTAACAAAATCTTTGATATAATGGAATTGACTCGTATCTGGCACGAAAGTGACTACATCAGAGTTTTGAACAAGGGAGCACATAGACTTTGAATAAAAAAGAAATTGTGAAAGCATCTATTGAGCACGTCTTCTCAACTTTCCAAATTTCGTGTTTAAACTTTCAAAAGAAATGGGCATCATGAACTTCCCCAGGTTAATTACTGGAGTACTATAGAAAATTTAGACCACCTAAATTTTGATTTACCAAGTGTTATGTTGCTGTTATGTAACTTTTGTTTCTTGGTCTTCTATACCCAAATAAAAATCACGTACTACCAATTTATTACCTCAACCTGACTACTTTTGTGGACAAACTTAACCACTGTTCCACAAATAAATGCAACATATGATGCATATTATTGGCGACCATCGGGCAACGGAGGGTTGGAAATTGCAGGTTGTATACCAAAAACATTATATGAGCTTCTAGGACATTGAAGAGGAGTACGGATTTTTTTGGAATATGTGGTTTCCATAGATGACGGACAATGCGTCTTCAAGGATCGTGCTGTTGCAATTGGTGTTTGAATGGCCTTGAGAGCCTGTTTACATAAAGATATCAGACTGTATATTAGTATGTGATCGTTAGAACACTTGGTATGCTACCTTTGCGTATGGAACACGTCTTACTATCAGCGAGAACAAAAATATTTCCTACTTAAAAAACAATGACATATAGTAACACTTCATCGAGAACTCACATCTGCTTAAGTTCAGACGCTTGAACGTAACACAAACACGTGCTACTCTTAAAAACTTGTCAATCAATGTATGAGATGCCAGAATGAGGCATTAGTTTACAAGAAGCTGTTAATATACATTTTGGTAATGTAACGTCGTATATAGATGAACTAATACAGAGGACTTATGGCCAACCCCAACGAATTTGGGATTAATGGAGTAATATCTGATGGCTCGTTGTTAAGCAACTTATTGTAAAGAAGAATTATGCCTATGTTAAAGAATGAAGATTTACAAACTTTAGCAGCTCTCTCTCAAGATGGCTAATTTTCCGAAATCATACTTGACAATCTCTGAGGCCTGGGGAAGATTGTTAAGAGTGCAGGGTGGATGGTTGACTATCTCTGTTGCTAGTGACAACTTGTACAACAGCATCATCTCGTGATGGTACTCTAAGATACGCTTTCATCATATCGTAAACAGTAAACCCAATTGCAGCAGACGGTACAACCTTATTTTCAAACATATTAGAGAGATCAGTAAGCATAAATAGATACAAAAGACATAAGGGTCAGTCGATGTGCAGGCTGTTCTTACCTTCAGATAGTTGAGGCTAAGCCCGGAAAACAGTTGTTTCCACCCATGTGTCCGCACAATCATAACAAGAGTATCAACTGTTCCTTTCATTTCATGGCTGTTAGATGCTGAGAGTTGCTGGACCTGAAATGTTCGTGTACTCTTATCATTATAACCAATTGACTTATGCAATCTTCACTAAATTACCTGCATTTGCCGCCTAACAACATCTAGAGGATAGGTGAAAGTTTGTCCTAGAAGTCCTGCAACAGATCCGCATGCCAGTTTTATCGTAATATCATTCTTCCGCTCCTTAGGGACATGGCTCTTCATTTTCTCGTAGAAGTAAAATTTCAGCCCGGCATATGGAAAGATTCCATAGAGTGATGGAGCTGAAATGCAACATGAACATTACCTAAGAAGACTTGCAACTAACAGTAAATACAAGTATCGCAAGGCAAAGCACTTCATACCAACTCCACGGTATAGGCCCTTTATTCCAGCTTCCTTGTATGTCTTTGAAAAACAGTCCTTTATTCCTTTGTAAACTTGTTCATCAGAAACAAGCCCTTGTACATTCAACTTTGGGGATCCTCCTACCTAGCTGATCATATGTGAATCAGTCTTCAATTGTTCATGGAACACTAATGTAAACACAGCTCATTTCATTAGACTAACAAAGGTAAGCTTGGGTGAATTTGGCGCTAATCAAGATGCCAACATTTTCTCTGCTTTCACAGAGAGGGGATAGAGGGACGTTAGGTGATAGGAGATGACAAAGTGCGTTCAGACGAAAAAAAACTCAAAACGTGTGTTCTATGTTACCTGGTAAGCCAATTTAGTTCGGACTAAATCAAGTGGATAAGTAAAAAGTACAGCAGTCCCACCAGCAAATGACCCTGCAACAAGATCAAGAATGGGACCTTTCCCCACTCCAGGAATTCCTTGTATAATCCAGCGACGGTACTCTTCATAGGCCATGTAGTGCAGTGCTGCATAAGGGACAATGCGAGCAACACTAGCTCCATTTCCCCTGAAGAGTTCCACCAAAAATACATGTAAACTTAAAGACTAATTCCTATTAACAGTAAAAATCGAGGAAAATATATTGCATTTTGCACCTGAAGAAACCAAGAGTTCCTTCTGTCTTGGCAATCTTTGTAAAGGATCCTGTCAGCCCCAAACTACGAAATTCAGTTTGTCTGGTCTACGAAATAGAAAATCAAATATAAGGAATTCAACTTTTCGAGATTCACAAATTCATACTTACCACTCAAAGCACATTCCACTTTTGTAATATTCAATAGCACCAATTTATCTCTAATGAACAGCTATTGAACAAGAAACAAAGGTATCTCTAATGCTTGTATGAGGAAAAGTAGAAAAGCACGCAAAGAAAGGAACAACAAGCACCCAAGGTGTGGCCTAGTGGTCTATGAAGTGGTTCAGAACCATGAGGTCTCAGGTTCAAATCCTAGTGAAGACAAAAATACTTAGTGATTTCTTCTGATTTGTCTTGTCCAGATTTACCTAGTACCAGTTGTCGGAGGGAGGTGACAGGTATCCCCTGGTGTTAGACGAGGTACGCAGCTAGCCCAGACACCACGGTTATCAAAAGAAAAAAAGAAAGAAAAAGTAAAAGAAATTTTTGCAAGTATTACCACATCCGCCATTCAATCTTCTAGCCTTTCGAGGACAAAAAGTTAGTTGTCAGAAAATTTTGCCCAACAATAACATATCCAGTGTAATTCAAATTTAACCAATACAACGAAAAGGGAAAAAAGGATGCTAGTGGAAAGAACTT
>JBDJHY010000014.1:2999859-3011379 GCA_039654485.1 Withania somnifera | reverse complement strand
TACAATATATAATTTAAACGCGATATATAACTCAAGTAACCTTCATATATATATATATATATATATATATATATATATATATATATTACGTCCTTTTTATACATGGCGAGATACGAGATATATTGTATAGTTACGATACATATAATGTAGCACATGTATCTAGACCTTGCTCAGATACGTCACAATATATGTAATGTTATTAAGACAGCGTACCTAAATTATTTATCGCATGTCGTATCCTAGTTATATATTGTGTTTAAGTTAAAACGTAAGTAGAGGCTGAAGACCGCTACTCTTTTATGTGGAAAAACAGAGAATTTCTTTTAATTGTTTCCATTGATGAATTTTCAATGTCTTTTACTTTAACCCATTGCATTTGCAGCACGTAACGTGCACTAGAAAACAATTCAAGAAATTAAACATGTTATTGTTTATATTTTGTATTTATAAAAGTTATTGAAGTCACTTGTTTTTTTTCATTATCTTATGCTTTGATTTTATTACTATGTCTTATTCTTTTGTGTGAGTTATCATATTATTTATATTGTTATTGTTTATTTTCTTTATTATTCATTTCATTCATTTTTACTTGACACACTTTACTTTATGAAATTCAATTTAATTAATAATTGAAGCTAATTTGAATTTAATGTTGATTAGCTTCTCGTGAATTTTATAACCTTGTAGTGCAAAAATGAAATATGCACTTGAAAAAATGTTCAATTTAAGATATATGTTAGGAGCCATACAGAAATTTATGTGGCATGTTAAGTGGCAAATCTCAGGGAATTTAACATGTAAAACATATGCATCTCATGTGATCTGCTATATAAGATAGATGTAATTATTTGTTTAACTTTATGATAATTTAATGATAATATCCAAAGTTGAAGGAAATCGTATAATATCTTCTTTATTACTATATTTGTTTTTTGTTATTAATTTTGATGTGTTTTACTTAAGTTAAACACTACTGAAACGGACTTCTACCTCTAAGGATAAAGTATAATACTATGCACACACCACTCTTTTTAGACCCTACTTGTTCACATATCTTTTAGACTTTTAGGGTTCACTTGATTGGAAAATAAGTTATCCTAGAATAAATACTTATCCCGAAATTGTTATCCCGAAATTGTTATCTTAGTCTTAGGAAAAATATAACACTATGCTTTTGGAACAATTAATCGTAAAATAAGTTATTTCAGAGTTTTATCCAAGCAAACATGGAATAAGCTTATCTTAAATTTAAAAGTAAACTATATAAAACACAATACCATAATCGCTATTACTTTTTATACCGCTAATTTCAAATGTTACACTTTGTACTATTTTTTCTTTAGATTGTGATACATGTTGTAAATAAAATTGTAATAGATTATAGGCACACAATACATTATATAATCGTGATACATTGTATCGGATACATGGTTAAACACGCAATATATTATATAGTCGCAATATGCTATAAATAAATAACCCTCCATCTACTACATATATATATATATATAATTAATGTATCTGAATACATAATTTAATCTCAAATACATTATATGATTACAACTCATACTACACATATCTGAACGTAGCATGTATCACAAAATTAATAATATATTATGTAATTAATTTAAAATAATAAATAAATAAATATAATAAAATTTTATGATTATGTCCTTCTTCAAATTTTATATATAACAAAAATTTTAGTGCGTCAATTATTTTTTATATAATTTATTTTAAATTAATTTCAAAATTAGTTATTTTTTGTATAGTAATACCGAACTAGTTCTTATTGTTTACCTGTTTTGTTTTATCACTTCTTTTCTTTGGAAAAGTTGACCGGCTAAAATCATCCACGTGTTACCTTTCTCTGCATACTAAACTTTTCCATAAATAGGGATAAAATCTCACACATAAGACGACGACGTTCCACAGAGATGCCTGCCGAAGAACAACAGGGCAACGCGTCGCCGGCGACACCACATCCACCGACGGACACGGCGGAAGAAGCCATATGGTTATGGACACAAATCAAAGCGGAAGCTCGGCGTGACGCCGAAGCTGAGCCAGCTTTAGCCAGCTATTTATACTCAACTATACTCTCTCATTCTTCTCTTGAACGCTCACTCTCTTTTCATTTAGGCAACAAACTTTGTTCTTCAACGCTTTTGTCTACTTTGTTATATGATTTGTTTCTTAATACTTTCTATACTGATCCTGAATTACGAGCTGCTGCATCCGCTGATTTACTTGCGGCTCGGTATCGTGATCCGGCTTGTGTTTCGTTTTGTCATTGTTTGCTTAATTACAAAGGCTTCCTTGCTTGTCAGGTTTGTTACTATTCTCTCGCTGTCTTGTTTTTGTTTGTCCAGTATTAAAGTAGCCGGTTTATAAGATTCATGTCTGATCTATCTAAGTATGTGAGTTTAGTTACCTGAGCTATTGCAAAACATTAGCGAAACGCACCTGAACTATCAGATAATTGAATTTCACATCTGAACTAAGTTTTCTATGTGAATTATTACAAAATATTAGCAAACATAAACTATCAATTGATTGGGTTTCATACTTGAACTATCAAGTATGTGAGTTTACTATCGAAACTATTGTAAAATATTAGCAAAATACACCTAAACTATCAATTGGTTGAGTTTTATATCTGAACTATCAGGTATACGAGTTTTCTCTCTGAGTTATTGCAAAACGTTAATGATACACACCACACCTGAACTATCAATTAATTGAGTTTTATACCTGAATTATCAAGTATGTGATTTCCTACCTAAACTATTGCAAAAAGTTGCGAAACACACTTGAACTATCAATTGATTGAGTTTCACACCTAAGATTTCAGGTAAAAAAAGTGAACAACTAATAGTTTTGGTGTGTTTTGCTAACATTATGTGATAGTTCATGTAGGAAACTCAAAAATATAAAATACTCACATTTTGGGTTTCGCTAGCATTTTACTTGTTAGATTTGTTACTATTCTCTCGCTGTCTATTTTTATTTGTCCAGTATTGACTTGGCACACTCGTAGGGTCGTTTGGTAGGATGTATAAAGAAAATCTAATAGTCCCTTCATTTGATTTATATGATGTAGTTTGATGGAACACAGAGTTCAAGAAATATTGAATGACTTTTGGAATTTGTGGTCTAAAATAAGTTGCAGATGTTTGTGTGACTACTAATCATCTCATTAAAGGTTAAGTTGATATTTTAAAGTTAAATCGTTACTAAATATAAAAATGCATCATTCTTTTTGGATTGACTAAAAAAGGAATTGTATCATATAAATTGGGACAAAGGAAGTATATGTATCAGTCATTGTATTATTTAATTCAATCTATGTATAACTAATATATATAGTAGTTATACACCTATAGAGAATTATAATTTATACATAGCAAATCATGTTATTAGCAATACTAATTATAACCCCGGCGTAGAAAGCTCCAAGAAAAAAGACATAATAGTAAGTATGATTAACGATAAAACTGCATTTAATACACCAAACTAAACTGTGAATGAGAAATCTGGAAGTCGAGATGCATCGTATGGTAATTTTGATGATTGTAGTTGTTGAAATTCCACAAAAAAGCCACAGGGATTCAATATCTACTATATATACACACAAAATAGTTTTAACCTTGTATATAATGTGATTTTTCGATGATGAACCACCTTATGGCACCCTAGCTCCACCCTGGTTGAATGGTATCTTCATCAGGGAGATTCAGATTTTTCCATTGTTGCCTTGGGAAGTTATAACAAGCAAAAGCTTGACAGAGGATTTACGAAGTCTATGCCAATCTACTTGAATGTGAGACTGATAATTTGACCTTTTTTCGATTTTGGATTTGACATTGTTCAAGCCTTAGTTGGTAGTATACTACTATGTTGTGACAATAGGCATATTTGTTAAAAAATTACTGGTTTAATAAGGTAGTGGATGGAATCAGATCTTTCTTTGGACGTATGTTTATTGTTGAGTTTGCCTTTGGATAATAGTTGAGTTGAAGTTGAAAAGAGAGCATTTGAAGTTGAAGTTGGAAAACAGTGTGGAAGTTAATGTATATATTTGGACATGAACTTCACTTGGAAAAAAAAAGTTTGTGAATGTTGTGAATTTGTGAGCAGAAGTCGAAGACTCGTAGAGCCTCGCGTGAAATTAACTTTAAAACTACTATTTCACTTACAGTGTTTCTGCACCCACTTGATGCTCATATCTATATACTCATCATTCACCGATCAAAAAAACTAGTATTTCACTTATAGTTCAAAAAGTTCAAATAACACTTCACTTGATATTCGAGACTTCATAGCCAAACTACTATTTTCCAATAATCTTTTCATGGCTGAACGGGTTAAGGGAGAGAGGGGTCGGTCTTCCTATTGTTCCTACATTTTATTGGTCATCATCCCAATTGATGTGCATGTTGTTTGCTCAGCAGTCTTTGGCATCTGGTTGGCAGGTATGGTTTGAAAGTAGTCCAAAGATAAAAGGTTGCCAATTAGGTGGTCTCTAGTGTTCCTTGTTTTTTCTATTCCATCCCAATCCATTTTGAGATAAGCGGCTAATGGAACATTGACTCTACCTTTGAGATAGGGGTAAGGTTGTGTATACCCTATTCTCCTCAGACCCCAGTTCGTGAGATTATACTGGGTAATGTTGTTGGCTAATGGAACATCGTACCCCTGGGTTTTCCTGTTTATTTGTGTAGGAAAGCCTGACCATACTAATATATGCAGATGTGAATGAATGTATGCAATTTATTTTTCCTTTTCTGTTAAAAAATGTGCGTTAGCTACCATGTACTGAATTGGCCCTCTGCTGACAAT
The DNA here is from genome assembly GCA_039654485.1 of Withania somnifera. Classification (NCBI taxonomy): domain Eukaryota; kingdom Viridiplantae; phylum Streptophyta; class Magnoliopsida; order Solanales; family Solanaceae; genus Withania; species Withania somnifera. The sequence continues at coordinate 3,006,537 of JBDJHY010000014.1, read as the reverse complement.
GAAATAACTTTACAGATGCATTTGGACAGTTCACCATTTCTAAATTGAAAAAGAAAAAGTAAATGTTCCTTTAGTTAACAACTGTGAGACGATGTTTTACTTCAATAAAATGAGTAGCTATTAGCATCTCATGGCAACAGCCTTGGTGGGATTATGGGGGGGGGGAACGTTGTTGTTATTGACAGATTGCCTGTGTTCTGCCCCCACTCCCGCCCCTTGAAACAAGTCAAAGGGGCTTATATTTTACTTCATATCATATTGACTCTCTCTGCAAATGGTAGTAATTAAGTATTAACAATTTAATGTTTTATTTTTCAGGCACATCGAGTAGCTCACAAACTTTGGACTCAATCCCGAAGGCCACTTGCACTTGCACTTCAATCCCGAATCTCTGATGTTTTTGCTGTTGACATTCATCCAGCTGCCAAAATCGGGAAAGGCATCCTCTTTGACCATGCAACAGGAGTGGTTGTTGGCGAAACTGCAGTTATTGGAAACAACGTGTCCATTCTTCACCACGTAACCTTAGGAGGAACAGGTAAGATGGGTGGTGACCGACACCCTAAGATTGGTGATGGAGTACTCATAGGTGCAGGTGCCACGATATTAGGCAATGTGAATATTGGTGAGGGTGCCAAGATTGGCGCTGGCTCAGTGGTATTGATTGACGTGCCACCACGAACAACTGCAGTTGGGAATCCAGCTAGGTTGGTGGGAGGGAAGGAGCAGCCAACCAAGCATGAGGAATGTCCTGGAGAGAGTATGGACCATACATCTTTCATATCTGGATGGTCTGATTACATCATTTGACCTGCACACCATGTATGCTACATTTGCAAAATGAACAAGAAATTCAATCTTACTGCTGTTGATTGTTAGTCAACAGTGTATAGTGTATTTCACATAATGGTCAATTAATCGAAATTTAGAAGCTGAAATTTCACCGCTACCATGAATAGGTTTAGCCAGGGGCATTTATGATTCGATCCAATTAAGTCTCTCTCACGAGAATCTGAGCAATTCTCCCCATTGATTTTACAAAATTTCCTTGTATCAACAGACCATCATCCATTAATACAACACCAATGTTACTTGATTCTAAATTCAGAGAACAATCCATCGCCCATTAATACACCACCAACGTTATTTGATTCCAAATTCAGACTAAGTGACATTTTGAGGTTAAAAAACAGGAATTCATGATTATGAGCCTCTTTTTTATGTATCGGGCTATTACTACATCTGAGTTTGATTGACGAACTACGATTGCCTTAGTTATTTGGTTGGTCCATCGGAAACGACCCGGTGAATGGTGGTCTAAAACTTTACCATGATACGTTTTTTTGACATTTCAGGGTCATGAAGCACGGATTTAGACATACTTCACGCATTGAGTTAAATCTTGCTTGTGCTAAGCTAAGAACCTGCAAATCTGTGGTGATAGCAACATGTCACATTATCATTGTCCAAGACCGTGGCACTATTATCTGCTTTGTCTCAACAGATCTCACAGTTTGTCTTAGGGCTATGTCATCATCTAGCCAAAATAGCATGTGAATTATTGCTATGCAGTACAAAGCTTTTCACATTCTTCTCCCATTTTGACTTGGGATTGCCCTAAGGTATCATCTGCACCCTTGCTTTAGAAGTTTCTCAATCCTTCTCTATGACCCGTCTCCTATTATGGGCATCACACATAGATTGTTGTGAGAGTCTATTGTCAAGAGAAAATAAACAGTTTCATCATTTCGAAGATGTTCTTGAGTTGAAGATCTATCGAAAACAGTCTCTCTACCTCTGAGGCAGGGGTAACGTCTGCGTACACTCTATTCTACCCAAATCATACTTTGTGGGACTACACCGAGCATTGTTGTTTGTTTATCATTATAGAAATGGTAATGTCACTGCAAAGACTAATGGTGACGTCCATCAGTCTAGATTAAGCAATTTCTACATACTTCACACTAGAGTTCACAACATGTAACTAATTGGTGTTTGAATGGCCTTGAAAACCTGTTTATAGAAAGATATCAGACTGCTCATTAGTATATATATGATCAAGCTGCCATAGAAAACACTTGCAATGTCTGATTTCTCCACTTGTATGCTACCTTTGCATAGGGAAGTCGTCTTACCATTAACGAGAACAAAAATATTTCGTACTTGAACAATGGCATATAGTAACACTTCATCGAGAACTCAGATCTACTTAAAGATCAGATGCTTGAACATCACACGAATTTGTGCTACTCTACATAGCTTGTCGATCAATGTATAAGATAAAGGATGAGGCATTAGTTTACAAGTTGTTAATATACATTTTGGCAATGTAACCTCGTATATCTATGAATTAATACAGAGGATTTGTAGCCAACCCCGACTAATTTGGGACTAAGGCAGTACAATCTGATTGCTCGTTGCTAAGCGATTATTGTAAAGAATAGTTATGCCTATGTTAAAGAATGGCGATTTACAAACTTTAGCAGCTCTCAAAATGGCCAGTTTCCCGAAATCAAACTTGACAATCTCTGAGCCTGGAGAAGATTGTTTAAGAGTGCAGAGTTGATGGTTGACTATCTCTGTTACTAGTGACAACTTGGACAACAGCATCGTCCCGTGATGGTACTCTCAAGTATACTTTCATCATATCGTAAACAGTAAACCCAATTGCAACAGAAGGTACAACCTTATTTTCAAACATAGTATAGTGATCACTGACCATAATAATAGATACAGAAGGCAATAAGGGTCAGCCGATGTGCACTGTTTCTTACCTTCAGATAGTTGAGGCTAAGCCCAGAAAATAGCTGTTTCCATCCATGTGTCCGAACAATCATAACAAGAGTATCAACTGTTCCTTTCATTTCGTGGGTGTTAGATGCTGAGAGTCGCTGGACCTGAAATTTGCATACTCTGTCATTCTAACTTGCAAGTTTGTCACAAGAATAATTAATTGACTTATGCAATCAGACAAAAAATTACCTGCATTTGCCGCCTAACAACATCTAGAGGATAAGTGAAAGTTTGTCCTAGAAGTCCTGCAACAGATCCACATGCTAGTTTTATCGCGATATCATTCTTCCGCTCCTTAGGGACATGGCTCTTCATTTTCTCATAGAAGTAAAATTTCAGTCCGGCATATGGAAAGATTCCATAGAGTGATGGAGCTGGAATTCAACATGCACATTACCAAAGAAGACTTGCAGCTAACAATAAATACAAGTATCGCAAGGCAAAACACTTCCTACCAACTCCACGATATAGGCCCTTTATCCCAGCCTCCTTGTACGTCTTTGAAAAACAGTCCTTTATTCCTTTGTAAACTTGTTCACCAGTAAAAATCCCTTGTATATTCAACTTATGGGATCCACCTACCTAGCTGATCATATATGAATCAGTCTTCGATTGTTCACGGAACAGTAAAGTGAATTTAACTCAGTTTCATTAGACTAACAAAACTAAGGCTTGAAGCAGTTGGAGCTAATCAAGATGCCAAAATTTTCTCTGCTTTCACAGAGAGGGGATAGAGGGATGTTAAGTGATAGGGAGACGGGCAAAGTGCTTTCAGATGAAAGAAATTCAAAGAGTGTGTTTTTATGTTACTCACCTGGTAAGCCAATTTAGTTCGAACTAAATCAAGTGGATAAGTAAAAAGTACAGCAGTCCCACCAGCAAATGATCCTGCTACGAGATCAAGAATGGGACCTTTCCCCACTCCGGGAATTCCTTGTATAATCCACCGGCGGTACTCTTCATAGGCCATATAGTGCAGTGCTGCATAAGGGACAATCCGAGCAACACTAGCTCCATTTCCCCTGAAGAGGAGTTCCACCAAAAATACACATTAAAGACTTAATTCATCTAAGATTGAGGAAAATATATTGCACTTTGCACCTGAAAAAACCAAGAGGTCCTTCTGTCTTGCCAATCTTTTTAAAGGATCCTACCAGCCCCAAACTCCGAAATTCAGCTTGTCTGGTCTAGGAAAAAGAAAATTAGATATAAGGAATTCAACTTTGTACGAGATTCACGAATTCATACTTGCTATTCATAGCAACATTCCACTTTTTAATATTCAATAGCAACAACGTATCTCTAACTAACAACTGTTGGAAAAAAAACAAAGTTATCTCTATTGCTTGTATAAGGAGAAGTAGAGAAGCAAGCAACAGAAAGGAAGTAAAAATTAAAAGAAATTTTTGCAAGTACTACCACATCCAACATACAATCCTCGAGCCTTCCTGGGACAAATAGTGCCAGTCTCATAAGTAACATAATAGTTAGTCGTCAGAACAGTTTGCCCACAACAACAGAACCATTGTAATCCCACAAAGTGGGGTTAGGGGAGGGTAGCGGGTGCACAGACTTACCCCTCCTACTTGGAGGTAGAAAGACTTTTCAATAGACCCTTGGCTCAAGGAGTTGGCCCACTACAACAAAAAAAGCAAGAAAAAGATGCCAGCGGAAGAATTTTTGGAAAAGGTGACAGTGGTCATGTCATAGCATTAGGCCTTTTGAGGTCCTTCATGATTCTGATAATGCAAGAAGAATCTTTTTCGTCCATAAGCTCCACTAGCAAATGAATCATGGAATATTTCAAGTATCTGTTTCCTTTCTCTTTGTGCTCTTACAGTTCAAACTAAAACTAGCTGGATCACAGATATTTCAAATAAGAATTATCAAAACAACACCTTAATCCCAATTTAATTGAGTAAGAAATATAATAAATAAATATTGATTTTCAAGTGACATACAAGACTTAGCAATGCAAGAATAATCCTTGATAACATTCTATCAAAGTAGACTGAAAATAACGGAGGTAAAAAAAAATAATGCCAAAATACTACAGAAAGCATGATAAAGATCAGTTACTACAACAAAATAGTACAATAATAAAAGTACAACCGACAGTAGATAATGACACTAAAAAAACCAAATCCATCATCAAATTCCCCCAAAAGAGCCAAGAAAAGAGCACCCAAAAAAGAAAAGGTTAAAAACATTCAACAATCAATGCCAAAGCGGATCCGGGAGGGTAGAATGTATGCAAACCTTACTTGTACGAGTTAGAGAGGTTGTTTCCGATAGACACTCGGCTCAAGTAAAAACATTACAAAGCAGTTCAAAAAACGAAAACAACATGAGTGAAGAAGCCAAGACTTCTCAAGAACATCAACAAAGATCATATTTTGAGAAAAAAACAATTAGTTCCATTCAAGTGTTAATCATCCTCCACCATCAATGAGTCAACCCAATTTGTCCATGTAACAGATGACTCTTAAAATACAAATTCACAAGAACTCCATCATAACTTCCTCCGGAAAGGCCAAGAAAAAGAGCACCTTGAACAGAAAAAGTTAAAAACTTTCAATCCCAGAAAGCACAATTGAATCAGAAACTCAACAGGAAAACAAACAATACCTGAAACAAGATATTGATATGCTCAAGAGGAGCAACTGCAGACTTAGCAAAAACACCAGCTATAAGTTCTTTAACAAACAGAGGCATCCCTTCTATAACCCCATCCAAAACTCATCCCCTAAAGCTTAAGTATGTCCTCCACAACCTCAACCTCCTATGTAAGATCATGTCCTCTACTGCCCAGTAACCTTCTAGCTTAATGTGTGTCCTCAACAACTTCCTATATAAGATCATGTCCTCCACTACCTAGTAACTTTCTAGCTTAATGTGTGTCCTCAACAATATCCTATATAAGATCATGTCCCAGTTAACTTATGACACCTTAAAAAAAAAACCAAATTCACAACAAATCCATCATCAAATTTCACCCAAGACAGAAAAAGTTTTAAACTTTCGACCCAAGAAAGCACAATTCAATAAAAAATTCAACAAGTAAACAAACAATACCTGAAACAAGATCTTGATACGTTCAAGAGGGGCAACTGCTGACTTAGCAAAACCACCAGCTACACCACCAGCTATTAGTTCTCTAGCAAACAAAGGCATCCCTTCAATAATCCCATCCCAAAACTCATCCCTCGTCTCCCTTTCTTCTCTTTGTTTTACCATTGAAAACAAAAACAAAAAATACCCCTTTTGAGAAAAACACAAAACTGAGAGAGGAGAGCCACTAATTGAGTCTCTCCTTTCTCTCTCAACAAAAATCTTGAAGAACCCCACAAAGGACAGAAACGAGTTAATGAAGGGAAATTGAAGATGCTAATGAAGTCTACTTGTGTAGGCTTGTAGTTATGCTAAAAATGGCTTTGATTTTTGACTGCAGCTCTTTTGCCAGTTGACAAGTTCGATGAGCCAACCAAACGCCAAATATAGTAGTATAAGATATATAATAATTATAAGAAAGAAGAATATATTAAATTTTTTTTAGACGCAATACATATTAAAAATTATATATAAAAGGATCATAATACATAACTGATGATACATCATATGTATGACAATTACATAATATATTGCGTGTCTAACTATAATAATTTATCTTGTATCTGGAGTATTACTGGAGTTCTGTATCGCATTCAAGTTATATATCGCGATCTTCCATATGTATTTGGAGGATTTTTAGGTTATATATCGTATTCAAGTTATGTATCACTACCGTTTGTATTTATCACGACCCTCCGTATGTAAAAATATAATTTCATAAACTAGTGGTATGAGGAGTAATTGACTCCTATAATAGTGTATTTTATGTAGTTT
>JBDJHY010000014.1:2977208-2988589 GCA_039654485.1 Withania somnifera | reverse complement strand
CAATCCCATCCTTCACCTGTAATGGGAAAAAAGAGGATGTGAAAAAGCTCTTGCTTAACCATCAACCGAACCCGAAAATCTCCAAGACAAGTGAGCACATCCAGGAAGCAAGCCCAAACGTTTGGCATAATTTTGCCAACCTGCAATATCTCCCAAAAACAACAATATGGAAGTCCTCAGGCAAGCCAGACAATAACTACAAATACTCATCCTCATTGTCTTCATATTCATATTCGTCTTCCCATTAACTGACGTAAATGATTTTCAATCAGCACACATCACAGTTCAACACACTTTTTAGAGGTCGAGATAGTGTAATAGGAAATAAATCACCATACAAACACTCTTATTAATATCCGTTACACGCAAATACATTCAACCAAGCACACACGAAAGTCAATCAGATAGTATTTTCTATGATTTTGTTGACTGGTCCTTTTTCCAGATGAGATGAAGGGATCTAAGGTGGCAGGGAGGAGGATCAGTAAGAAGGTTTGATCAATGCAAGTAAATGTGATGATAGATGAAATATGTTTCACGTGTGGGAACAAAATATCAGGACAGAATCTTGATTAGCATTCAATGATAGAATGTAATCACGCCAGTTTTTGAACCCCTGACCAAGCTTCAATATTAAGCTTCGTCCAATCAATGTAGAAGAGGTTGCGAAAGAGGTTGCGAAAAGTCACAATGTCATAGCTCGGAAAAGGACAGGGGCCCTCTTTCTCGTTCCATACATATTTCATTACTACCAACACTTCCTCACTGCTCAGACCTTTTACTTTGTGGCATCATTTCCATTTCCCCTTTAAATGATCTAACGCTTAACATATAGTTGATCCATCAAGTATAATACAGGACTTCCAGCTGCACGTGTACTTCAAATGTTTTATTTTATTATTGCAGAAAACAGAAAAAGGCACCGCTAAGTAGGAAAGTTCACCAAAAAGTCAAAAACGAGACTTCAAATTCTCATAAACATCCAAAATTATTTGCACAATTCTGACAATAGTTAGGTCAAATTAGCTCCTTAATTTAACAAATAGACAAGCTTAGGTACCGAGCAAGAAAACTAGCATCATTTGGGATGACTCCTTATAGTTTGTACCAGCTTGCATTATAGTTTGTACCAGCTTGCATCATTTACTGGAACCAATATTCCATTTGTAGCTTCTTTTCAGTTAGTAGTTCAACCTGAAGTCAACTTTACTATATTGGGGGGGGAGTAACTCATTAAATGCTATGCTAACAGTCTTTGGTCTCCTTCATGGAGCCTCCCGACGACTACATACATTTTCTTTATGGTAAAGTATCTATTGTGCTACGCACAATTCTCTCATCCATTAGAGCACTCAAAACCCAATCTCTATGCATCCATATGCTTTCTCTTCATCCATTAAACTACTCAAAACCTAAAGTCATATTTTTGCATATGCAGTCTTGTAGCTTGCGCAGAAAACCGATTCTGAAGAACTGATATCATCATCAATGCAAGTGAAAAGTTATACATGATAGCACATAAAGTAACTTACCAGCCACTTGTCACGAGCATACAAGACTGTGTCTAACATGTTCTCATACAGCAGAAAGTATCCCATCCACTCAGAGATTATTATATCCACTTGTGGAACGGGTAGGTCAATCTCCTCTACCTTTCCCTTGATAACTGTTATAACTGAGATAGAAAGAGAACAGACTCAGTAAAGTAAGATCAGCATGCACACACTAGAACATCTGTCACAAAGTACATAAGTCACAACATCATTCTCACCATTGGAAAATCCGTTGAGTTTTACAATTTCTTGTGCCATGTCAGCCATACTGGAGCATTCGATCTGAATTAAATTGTAAATGATCAGCCATATTTAATGATATTGCAAATACAACTGTCAATTCCATAACTTTCCAATCAATCATATTCCAAAGTCTTTCGCAATATCTTCACAAGAATCACCACACTGTAAAGCATCATAATGTTTGCGCAACGCACGCCAAAACAGACACCACAAGATAGCAATCACAGACCAATCACGAAAAAAACAAGAAACTACATAAAATGGAAGTATTAAAAGAGATTATGGAACAAGCAAAATGCATACCGCATAAACATGTTTGGCACCAACTTTTGCACAAAAGAGTGACAGGATTCCTGTCCCAGCTCCCACATCAAGGACCACTTTATCCTTGAAAAGAAAGGAATTTTTATAGATTACGTTTTGGTAAGTCTTAGTTCTCACCACATCCTTCAACATCTCCTGTTACCAAGGAAAGTTAACGATTAGAACAATGCAAAAAAATCATCTTTAAGCAACATTGTACCAAGAGAGATGATGGATGCTTACTTCGTGAATACCTGCAAAAGCATCAACAACACAAAGGTGGATAATTAGCTTCTATAAGTAACGTCGGATCAAAAATTCAACTGTTTTCACATTTTTATGAATTAAAAAGAGCACCAAAAAGCCGTTTTCACTTTTTTCACTCCAAATATCTCACAAAAATTCAAAAAACAACTCCAATTGGTATTCATTCATGGCCAAACACAAACTCCAATTTTTAATACCATTTTTCGCTTCGAATACAAAAAATTGCTTTTTTCAAATATTAACAATTTTCATGGCCAAACGCCCCCCGTACATTCAACTTAAAGAAGCTCTCCTCCCCTACCCCCACTTGAGCTTAAGAAGAGATTTTTCAACTCAAGGAAGCTCAATTTAAGCAAATTTTACCTTTGAAAGAAAAAGCTCAGTTCAATTACACAAGCAAACTCGAATCATAGATATAGTACAAATCACTTACCAAAGTGAGAATACGAGTCGAAATAATAGTCAGCACTGGTCTTATCACCGCCGACCATAGAATCATCATCGTCACCGTCGCCGGCGACAAGGACAGCAGCAGCGGCGGCGGCGGCGGGGTCACACATGGCAGTGTCTTCATCAATTTCAAGATTTGAGCTTTCAGTAACAGTTTCATCGTCATCCTCGTACTGAAAGTTTGTCTTTGATGGGGGCTTTTCGTAGCTATTTGTGCTCGTAGAATCCATTAGGGTTTTGAACTTTAGGGTTTAAGAAAATATAGAGTGGCTTCAGAGTAGGGTTTACAGAGACCAAATATATAAACGTGTGGAAAGTATTTAGGGGTGTATTCGTCAACTAAAATAATAGCCTTCATTGTAGTAAGTTGGTTTCGTACCTAGATTAAATTATCCTAGATTTATAATTTTGGACTAACTTAAAATAAAATAATTTTATGTTAGATGAAATAAATGGATATATTTCATAATTAAGCTTGAGAAAGTATAAATTTATGACGTCTAACAAACGCGGCATAAATTTTACCCAAAACTTAATTTTAAGATATTTCTTTTTACCCCGTGTACCAAACAACCCTATAATATTTGGCATACTCAAATTTTACTTTAACACTTTGTTTGGAGGGTTGTTAACCGTGATACCTATTTATTTTAATTATTACTTAAAACACATTGTATGATTAGCTAATAAAGAAAAAATCCAATTTTATGTTACCACCAATTTGGTGGGCACGTGGTTACCTTATTTTTTTCTTTGTTTATCTTTACTTATTATTAATATTCAATATTCACATTTTATCTGTATTTTACCTTTTTATAGTAGCCTTACTCGAATACGTTAGATTATGTAAATGAAAAATAATACTATCTATTCAAACTTTATACTCATTAAAACAATACAGTGCGATATAATACAACAAATATAATACAATATTACGCAACCCGAGTTAGCAGGTTTATCTACATTTGATGGTGTCCTTGTGGACAAGAGGCTCTCTAGGGCAATCTGGTCTTATCAAATTCATTCTCCTCACATGAAATACGGGTTTAATTTTCACGCACTTCAATCGGCTGAATTTATAGAATATCTTCCCTGTTTGCTCTTCAACAAGGTCTTAATAACATAGAAACCTGTGGAACGTTTTGATAAACTCATACCATCAGGGAGATTTTGATCGAGGAGCTCAAATTAGTAAAATGTCAATTAGTTGAGGGAAATAAGTGCAGAAATCAATTGGAAGCCAAATTTGCATAAACGGGACTCCATTTCACCTAGATAAGGATTGCACAAGGTTCACGACTACTACCCCTTAAAAGTTTGAGATAACAATTTGTATTGAACACAATATCTTACTGGTTCTACATAGAGAATACTTGCAGGGTTGTTAAAGATATTCATGTGAATAAGACGCACGGGCAAAATATACCAGCAACTTACCAAGCATCTGATAAATATGAGGGCCAAAATCAAATTTGTTACATATCAATTAGATGAGGGAAGAGAAAACAATTAATTGAAAGTTCAAACTTGCATTACCGTATAACAAGAAAAGATCAGCTAAGACTCAGGGACCAATTCTTTTAATTAATACCTTGATTAATTTGGTTTTATGAAATTCTAAAGAAAACTAAAATACGCAGCATTTATGAACTAATTGTGAGTTGATTGAGAGGGCAGTTTCTAAGCTTTGAACACGTGTTTCTTTTTTTTTTTTTTTTTTTTGGTAATCACAAAAAACAATGGCAGAAAAGTAATAAATCTCCTAAGGAAAATATAAGTAAATATAAATACGATATCCATCCGACCACAATACACTACAATTTAGAAAAAATGTGTATACTAGCTCAACCAACAAGTGTCTCCAGCAAGGATTAGGATAATTTGCAAATACCTAAATTAAAGCCACTACAATTTATATTTCAGCCACAATAACTTATTGGTTCTAGATAGAGAACTTGCAGGATGGTTAAAGATATTCATGTCAATAGAAATAATGCGGAGACTGCCGTAAAGCCACGCATGGGCAAAATACACGATGACTCTTTGACAAGGCACGCTGCTTTTCTACTACCTCTATTGCTATCTTATAGTTGGTTACATGAAATCCCCCCAGGAAACTAAAGTACAACTTAGAATTCCAAGGGAGGACTAAATTAGCTAGCTATTTAATATGACTCTGTGTACTCAAGCCCAGGCCAGAGCAGATACCACTTAGCCCTCATAGTCCCCCTCGGAGAAATTGTTCTCTGAATAAAACACAGCAACAACCTGGTTTCCTCCGAATTTTCTGCCATTCAACCCTTGTTGAGCTCTTGAAGAACTCTCCACATCCGAATACTCCAAAAAGACCTGTTGAAATATTATTACATAATCAGTTGCTGCTGAAAAAACCAAGCAATTATGTCACAAACTGTATAGCATCCCAAGAATACTTGCACTTCTGTTTTTATTTGCATAGAGAACCCATGCTCAGTTGATATTTTTTTTAAAATAGAGTATATTTGTGCATAGTAAAATTCTAAGAAAGCATCATAATGCATACTAAATTACTAACCTTTCCAACCCCTGGTGTAGTTTCACCATCAGGCCTTGGGCGTGGGATAACTAAATTCACTAAATTACCTGCAAATTGAAAAAAGATAGTATAGATGTCACATCAATCACAACGGAAGAATTAATCCCAAAAGATGTCGCATCAAAAGAAAGAACAGGGAAAAAAGAATAAGTAAATAAAATTTATGGCAAGTTTTGTAGTATTAAAGACTTGTAAAGACTAGTGCAACACAAAATAAAACATGACTAGCTTGTTGCATAACTTGCATCTGAAGTGACTGAATTTACTTATTCAGCTGAGAATTCAGATTCAGATATCTACTAATGCACACCTTAATATCCAGGTATGTGTTCAAATTCCGACGTCTTAATCTTAATGGAAACAAATGCAGCCTGACTGTACTTACCAAATTTCCCACATTCCATTCTCATATCTTCCACTATATCTTCATAGTCTTCATCATCTTTGAGCTCATCTGGGCTAACCACATTTGTTAGGCATAAGACTTTTGTAGGTGGTCCACCAGGTTGTAGCATGAGTCTCTATCAAATGACAGATAAGCCAATGGGCCAAATGATCAGTCGCCATTTTCACCTAAATAGTACAAGAATTTAAGGGGTTGTTCAGTGATGGGAATGGGATAGACAAAGTTCTCCCATAGATTGGGTTATTCCAGTGGGATTAATTATCCCACCATATACATGAAATAACTTATCCCATCACTATAGTACAAATGGCCGGATCAATAATCCCGGGCCTACCTAATACCTCTAACCAAAAAAGGACAAACTAACTCTACATTTTATCCCCGGATTTTTATTCCTTAACCCCCATACCAAACGACTCCAAAGAGCCTATAATATAATGTTCAAAAGAGCTGAGGAATTGATTAAAAAGCTCAACGAAATTGAGTAACAAAGGATACACCTTACCTGCAGTGCTATTTGTTGCTGAGCATGCATTAATACACTCTCCTGCTCTGGCTTAGGCTGTAAAGTACCTTGACTTGCACGTCTGACAGTAAGAGTTTTATCACCCATCTTAATCCCATTAAGAGCTGCACAGGCAATATCTGTTACTGATACATCAGAGTAGACACAGAACGCATAGCCTTTCGAGTTTCCAGTTTCTTTATCTTTGACCAGATTAAACCCATGAAGAGGCCCAAAGGACTCCAGCAACTCCCTAATTTGAGCTTCAGTGAAATAGTATGGCAGGCCTCCCACAAAAATACGGTCAGGACCTTCAAGCCCACCAGTGGATCCTGGTGATAATCCCACTGCAGCAAGGTTAAGGTTTGGATTCGGTTGGCTCGGACCAAGAGTTGCAGCCAGAGAGGGGTTATAGTCAGTCGGTCTTCTGACCTTAACTTGTGTTCCCTGAAGTCCCAAAGAGAGGATATTAGCACAAATTTGAGTTTTCTCCAATGTAAACTAAATATAGTCTGATGCTGAAAATATTATTCCCATAGCTATTACTTATAAAACGCGTCCTATGCATGCAAAAGAATTAACAATCATAGAGTAAAAGGAGAGAGCAGAAAAAAGAAGCAAGAATACCACCATCATATACATTGCTTCAGACTAAAGTAAAGGGTGTAAAATCAATTCCCAAATTTTAATTAATACCAGCCTATGCATGAATCCGGCCAACCTTTCACATTCTGTCCCTAAACTAGAATGAAGATTACCTCAAAGATAATGCCATCTAAGGCCATGGCATTGCTGGCCTCCTCCACAGATCTCATCTCAACGAAAGCAAATTTTTTCTCATGGTTTATATAAACATTAACGACAGCATCTCCTGGACAACACAGTGGAAAAATAAGCATCCAGGAGTGGGTACTGCATAGTTGCATTAAGACCTGAAGACAGTTCAATGTAACTAACCTGGACCAGCAGTGTTTCCACCAATTGCGGACATAACGTGATTGAAATACGTAGCCACTGACTGCACAGTGATAAAATATTATCAGTATACAGAATATCTACAGCCCAGACAAGTGACATATGTCTCTAAAGGTTCCTGTGTTAAGCAGGCAGAGGAAACAAGATGAAGTCCAATCTACCCATTCATCTCATTTCTAAGTTCACCATTTATTGAACAAGTGGTTTACTAGATCAAAAGATTATTTACCGTCTTTACAGAAAGAGGTCGCAAAACCTTCAATATAAGAATAGATTAATGTTAAATACAAGTGAAACACTAACTTGAGGGACCTCATACAAAATGATGTATGTTTCCCACCATCTCTATTTTCTTTCCTCACTAATTTCCCGATAAACAAATGTTTTCCTCTCGCGCAGCTAGCATATTCCCTGAAACCTTGTAGCTATTTTATTTTTGGACCCTTCATATTTGTTGGTGAACTTTATATTGATTGGTGAGCATTCTGGCACTGTAAAAATTTGATCTTTCTGCAGTAAATGACTTAAATGCAATCTCCGAAGGCATTACAGATTCATTAAAAGGTCAGAAAGCATCAGTCACTTTGGTTTTGTAGGACAAAAGCAAGAAGTTAATTAAGTGGCATTCTTGATGCTTGCCAAAAGAATGCTTGAATCATGATATCACTTTTCATACGATCAAATTCATTATTTCAGTTGAAAACTGAAGCAATTTCTCGGATTAGGAATTGATATCACTTAGGGAAATTGAGATAGGCAAGCAGAACAAAAATTAAGATGAAGCTACAAGGGCTATTCGTCTGAAAATGAAAGCAAGTCTCTAGCCCATGTATTCAAGTCCCTCTCAGCCATGCTAAGCAAATGTCAAAAAATGCCTAAATCGAGATTCAATATTGAAACATGGATAGACTCAAATGAGTTATGAAGAAGGGACGACTAATGAAGAAGCATGAGTCAAATAGATATGAAAGCCATCAGCAGACTAATAAACAAAAATAATTCTTTGATTCAAATACTCTGCACAAATATAAGGAGCACGAAACATCTACCTAGATAGGATGAAAAAGATTACCTGTTCATTTGCAGTCGGAGGAAGTCCACCAACGTAAACTCGCCTTGCATGTCTGGTAGCCTGACAATTTTTTTCAGAATCTCAGCAAACCAGACAATTGTTTTCAGAATCTTTTCCATAATACTAAACTATTTCCGCAAGTCCATTGAAATTAACCTAAAACTCAAACTTTAGCCCAAATGTGAAATTTAGATAGCATGACACTCAATATTTTCCTCCAATTAGACAAGATGGAAGGAAGAAGATTCTGTCGCATATCTATAAAATTGACCATTTTGAAATGTCACCAATACTAATTAGAGCATCCACTAGAAGCAGATAGAGAGCTAAGCATGGAACATCAAACAAAAGGAAGTGGTTGAAGAAACAACCAATACCTGCTGAGTCATTGCCTGAACTGGCATAACAGGAATAGCTCCAAGCTGCCAAAAACAAAGATAAAATTAAAATCACTCAAAACTTAAGAACAAATATATTGTTCCAACAAAGAGAAAATACCGGTCCAGATGCCAAAGGGAACATGTTAGGAAGCATTCCAGGAATAGATGGGGCAGTGCCAGGGAGTAGACCTGCAGAAGCTTCTCACAGGGATAAAAATGAGGACATTATCTTTGTTCATCAATGAGAAGGACCATTGAATCTTTACCTTGGCTATTACAATTTACAACTAGAATTTTTTTTTTATGTTTCCTCAATTAATTCTTCAGTAAATATTACATAAGTAATTCACAACATATTCAGGTATTGGAGAAATTACTTGAAAGCTACCAAACAAAAAATCCCTGGTTGAAGATGAACGAGACCTTTTATTGTCTTCCTTGAACATAAAAGCTAGAGCGGTTGGCTCACACCCATTGTCAGCACAGTGGGGCTACTAGCCCAACGTTGCCTTCTTAGAACATAAGATAAGACATACAAAACAAAGAAACAACACCAAAGACAACAAAAACCAAAAATGTTCTCAGTTCCAGAGTTATTTCACCAAGTAAACAACTGAAATATAATGTGAACAATCGAGCAATTGAAATAAAATGTGAACAGTCAATCTAGCTACATACCAAAATGAAACCATGCATTTTGATAAGAACTTTCCACACTACATCCAAAGGAGAGAAAAAAAAAAGATAACAGTTACCAAAATATTGCCGATATAGAAATAAATAGAGCAAGTACCTGGAACAGCAGGAGCACCAGCTAACAGAGCAGAGGTAGGAGGTGCCATGTCAAATCCACTGATCCTTTTGCTACAAGCATCAGTATGAACAGTTAGAGAAAAGCTAACACAAACCTTCAACTAAAATAACCAACAGTACTAACTTATCCCTGACTCCCCAAACCCGCAGGACACACACACCAAAAAGCAGCAAAAAAAAAAAAACAATAGTAGTATTGAAAAGAATGAAAAGTTAAATTACCTCCACCAACAAAATTAGTAGTGACATATCCACAATTTCCACCCCAATGGAGTTTTTCTAACTCATCTAAGCTACTAAGTACTGACTCATTTTTTATAAGTTTGTCTCGGCAGCTTTGGTGCACATCCACTATTCCAAGTACCTACATTCTTCCACTGCTACAGCGGCAACTATGTCTACCATGGCTTAGGCAGACTGACAAAATATTCTAGTTTCTTCTTTTTTCTCCACATCTGTTGAGATTCAAACCCTGGTCTTAAATTGTCTTCACTCCAACTTCATTGAAAAACATACCTTGGATGCTCCAAGAGCTTAAAGTCATTTAATTTCCCTTCTACGAATAACCACCTTCTACCCTTACACCTCTACCACCCACCCCCTTCACCCTGCCCCACCCCTCAAACCAAGGGAGTGTTCATTTCAGAATCTAATTACCTATCAGAAGAATGTGGATAGTTTCGCTCGATCTGCTGTGAGAAAAGATCAATGCCCATGAGTGACTACTATTAGCCGCATCAATCTCATTTTCCTATGGCAACCAGAATTACACTCATAACTGAAAGCACATAACGCCCGGATAAACAACTAATATCATGTCTCAATCCCAAGCAAGTTGGGGTCGATTATATGAACCCTCAATAGTCATGTTCTTCCGTGGCAACTTAAGAAATAACAATCATTTTTAATCATAATTCAACCATCGGAAACTATCTCGTCTCCATAACCAAAGGAAAAGGAGTCTAGGAATCTCCGCTGCTATATCCAAAGAAAAAAGAGTACCATCAGACTACACAATATAGAGCAATCACCCCAGAAGGACTACCAATTGTCAGTTTTTCATGGACAGCAGAGAACTTACCTTTTGGAGCGTGAACGAGACCGAGAGTGAGAACGCGATCTTGATCTATGACTAGATCTTCCCCTTGAGTGAGATCTACGTCCATGCCTTTCCTCTCGATCTCTATCATAGGTTTTCGACCTGTGTCTATCCATTTCCTCTCTATCCTTGTCGTACGATTTGGACCTGTGTCTATGCCCTTCCTCCCGCTCTCTCTCATAAGATTTTGACCTTTGTCTGTGCCTCTCCTCCCTGTCTCTATCATAATCTTTCTTCCTGCACCAACAAGTAAGCCACACGGACATGAATACACTATGTGAAAGACTGAAAATGCAATGGCGCATATATTAGGGCTTCTACCACAAGTGATTACAGTGGGTAATCATTACCAGTATTCCCGGCTCTCAGGACCATCATCAGAAACATTAGCTACATCATCTCTCTCTCTAGTCCTATGCCTCTCACTTCGATCTCTGTGGCGACGATCACGATCTTTTTCTC
Source organism: Withania somnifera (assembly GCA_039654485.1). Taxonomy (NCBI): domain Eukaryota; kingdom Viridiplantae; phylum Streptophyta; class Magnoliopsida; order Solanales; family Solanaceae; genus Withania; species Withania somnifera. The sequence goes on along the minus strand of JBDJHY010000014.1, from coordinate 2,977,486 downwards.
GATCCCGATCCCTTTCCTTGTCTCTGCTCCTATCTCTGTCCTTATCACGTCCTTTGTCCCTCTCCCTATCCCTACTTCTTGAAGACTCTCTTTCGCCCTCATAATCACGGGAGCCGTGCTGAAAGATGTAAAATCATTGGAAATGTTTGGCAAAAGCAGAAGCAATAATGGAGAGCAAGAAACACGCACAATGAAAAGCATAAATTTTTACTATTACCTTCAGAAAAAAAACTTTTTTTCAGCTAACGCTCAAACACAGTTTTAAATAACCTGAAAAG
>JBDJHY010000014.1:2959080-2970524 GCA_039654485.1 Withania somnifera | reverse complement strand
CTAATAAGATAATTTACATTATGATGAGATGGAGTTTAATAATGAACAAACTATATTTCAGCTTCAAGATTTTGAAAATCTTGAAGAAGAGTAGACTTTTAGTTTTAGAGTTTTAGACTTTTAGTGTTGCATGTCTTATGAATTATTTAGTTTTTTAATTGAAATATTTTATTGCACTTAAAATTTTAGTTATTAATATATGCAATTAAATATTTTTATTTTTTTGTATTAATTATTGCTGCATATTAAAAAGGCGAGCGCCTCGCCGCATGGCGAGGCAATGTCTTTTGTCGCCTTTCGTTGTCCAAAACACTAGTCTTAGAGATAGAGAGGTTGTTTCTCATAGGAAAATAAAGACCCTCAGCTCAAGTCAAGCAAATCAAAGTAGCAACGGAAGGAAAAACGACAGTGAGGAAAACACAACTAATAGGAAAGCTATAGTAACATCAACAACACAGTGCGATCAACTAAACATACTAAATAACAGATAACAACAGATACCAAGAGCCAAAAACTACACGATTAGTGCTAATATTACAAGCACGCTGCTCTAAACTACCATCACGCCCTATCCAATCGAAAAGCAACACAAGGCTTGACTACCTACTAACTTTCCACCACAATTATTAAAAAAGGGTACTAACTTAATAATTCATATTTCAGCTGGCACGACTTCCAAGTATACGACACATCATAATTTCTCAAAAAATATGTTAAAAATACAATCAGTTTCAACTAATTATCCCTGCATCTTATAGACAGAGAGGTTGTTTCATAAAGACCTTCAGCTCTATCCTTCTGATCCTGTTCTTGATCCAATATGGAGACACGGTATGTTCTCATGACTAGGTCATTACATTCATAAAAATATAAGAATTTACCTTAAGTAATTGAGCATGAGAGACAAATGAATCGAAAGATTCATGTTTTGTTCGGGAAGGAATTATGAAATTTTGGAAAAGAAAAGGAATGAAAAAATAATCTTCTTCCATTAAGTGGTTTATTAGATACACAGGGGATCTTAAATACTATTCGAAATTCAAAAGAATTGCGTGGAGGGGCTATTGGACAACTTGAAAAAGCTTAAAGTAGTAAACGGAAGGAAAATGGCAGTGAAGAAAACATGACAACTAATAGGATAGACATAGTAATATCAACAACATAGTGCGATCAACTAAACATACTAAATAACAAAAAACAACAGTTACCAAAAGCCAAAAACTACACGATCGACACCAATATTACGACAAACACGCTGCCCTAAACTACCACCATGCCTTATCCAGTCGAAAAGCAACACAAGGCTCGACATCCTACTAACTTTCCACCACAGTTGCAAAAAAAAAGGAACTAATCTAATAATTCATAATTCATCTAGCACGAATTCCAAGGATACAACACATCATATTTTATCGAAAAATATATTGCAAATTCAATCAATTTCAACTGATTATCCCTACATCTTAGAGATAGAAAGGTTGTTTCCGAAAGACCTCAGATCAAGTGAAGCAAATCAAAGAAATAAGGGAAAGGAAAAATGGCAGTGAAGAAAGCAGGACAACTAATAGGATAGCTATAGTAACATCAACAACATAGTGCAAACACCTAAACATACTAAACAACGCATAACAGACCCCAAAAGCCAAAAACTACACTAACAACGCTAATACGGAGCAGTATCCTGTTGAAAAGCAAAACAGCACTCGACTAACTACTAACCTTCTACCACGGCTACCAAAAAAACAAAAGTACTATCCTAATAATTTATAACTCAGCTAGCACGAATTCCAAGGATATTGACACATCATAATTTCTCCAAAAATATACTAAAATTCAATCAATTTCCACTAATTATATATCATTTCGATTTCACGAACATTATTAAAGTGTGTACACATGGTATATAGAGAGAGAATGGAACAAACCGGTCAGGAGATTTAAATGTTCCGGCTTTAACTGCTCCGGCGATATGAAGCGGAAAATTGGTCGGTGATCGGCTGCGCTGCTAGGGTTTGTGAAAGGTGTAAGCGAAAGTAACGCGAATGGAGAAAAAGGATAAAAAGAGTTAGGACAATTCTATTATGGGTCTAGAAATTATGGACTTTTATATATGGCCCATTGGGCTGTATATATGGGCCTTAAAATTAGCAATCATGAAAAAATTTCAGAAATTGCGAAGTTTAGCTAATTAGAGGTTTCATAACAATGGTTTGTTATTTACTGAAAATAGCAATCTGAATTAATTTTTTTATGTATTTGTCAAAAGGTAAGTTGTCTAAATACATATACAATTTTTCTTTTTAGCTATATAAAAATATATAAATTGTCCAAATACAAAAAGTATATTGTCTAACTATATTTATATTGTCTAAATATAAAAGGTAAATGTTGAAAATATTGTTATTATTGATAAATATTTATAACTGTTGTTGTTGATTTTAAATATGATTTTAAGTATGATACTCCTAATAATTTTCCCATCATGTATATATACAGAGTTTAAGCAGAAAGTTTTGTAGAAACAACCTCTATATTATTTTTACTAGGTAATAATAAGGTCTCTATATATATTTTATCTTTTTGGCACCTACTTTTGGGCCTTAAAATTGACAATCATGTATATGTATAAAGTTGAGACTGTGGTCTTTCATAAACAATTTCTCTACTACCTTTACGAGATAATGATAAGGTTTGTTATCCACTTTATTTTTCTTAGACCCTACTTTTGAAATTTCACTGATTATATTGTTATATTATATATGTACAATTTTTGGGTTGCCATTATTTTCTTTTGGGATTTAAAGTTCACCCAAATAGCTGTCCAGTCAACCGCAAAAATTTAAATTAGACGGCAAATTTATAATATATGGATAATTCATATATAATATATATAACCATATATAATTGACATGTAATTTATATATACAGACTAGAAAAAGTAAACTATGAATTTATACGATTTTTTTTTTTTGAAAAATAATCAGTAATTCGATGCAAAAACACAAAAATAATGTCATTAATTTTGAACTTAATAAGTGACAAATCTAGGATATTGTCATAATTTTTTCATTTCAAAGATAATTTTTTAACACAAAAATTGTCATTTTCTTAGGTATTGCGTTATTGTATAAGCATGATAGAGTCACAACATTTTAAGTAGAACAAAAAATACATTATCTAATCAAATTAAGGACATCAATCGACCGCTACTAATTTGAGAAAAAACAGGTTATGACACAATCACTTGATAATTTTCATTAGTTTCAAGCGTGAATCAATATTCACTATTGTCATTTTCATAAATCAAAGTCAAACAAATTATAATTGCTTACCTATTATACCACATAAACTAAAATCAAAATTGTTATAACGATATTCTCAATATCATATAATGCACGGGCGGAGCCAATAGCCACCTATCACAAAGGTAATCACGTGCACATCCTTCGCCAAAAAATTATGTTGTGTGAAAAGATTAAATATAACTATTATGAACATACATTTATTATCGCACACCTTTAATATAAACAAAGAAAAAAATTTACATACATTCTTCGTGGAATTCTTGGTTCGGCCGCTCTAATACAATGCACATCCTTAATCAAAATTGCATGTATTTGAGTGCATGTGCCTTGATTCTCCAAGCCTTTCCATGGCTATCTCACACCATGATTGAGTTGCAAGTTGCTAATTAAGTACAAATCACTTCTCTAGTTCCAATGTCTTTGCTGTCCATATGATTATTTTGCTTTCAGCTTATGTGGCTGTGAGGCTCCCACATTAGTGGATCTATATATATCAATTGAATGCAAGATATTTTAATTAGCTACTGCATCACATTTCATTGTTGCGCTACTGCATCACATTTCATTGTTGCTGTAGTAACCTTTGCTTTATAAGTTTACATTTCATAGATGCTGTAGTAACCTAGGCTTTATAAGTTTTAAATTTTGAAAAAACCTTCATAAATATAATCTTTGATTGAGTAATAATAATAAATTCAGTATATTTTCACAAAATAAAATCTGAAGAGAATAGAATGTATTGAATTCGTACAACTACCTCTGTTTCCGATAGATCCTGGCTCAGGTAAAAAAAAATCAGAAACTCTACCCTATATGAGTGTGGGATCAAATATGTTCTCTATATGAGGTCGGGTAAGTTTAGGTCTTTAAGATTATGATACGCGTCAAGATTAAATCGATGCTAGTTGACTGATTAATCTCGGGATTAGGTTAAGCGGGGAACTGTTGAAAATAAGAAACAAATTTGAATTAAGTAATTGACGATAATGGCATAAATAAGCTATATTTAACGGAAGATAAATTTGCTCAATTTTGCATAGTATGAAGGCATACCTAACCCGTTTGTGTTAAGGATATGAAAAAAATGACTTCGCAAATTTATAATTAGTGTTCAATATCATGGTAAAACGATTGAAATTCCTTCACATTTGACTAGAGATCTCAAGTTTGAATCTTGAATATAAAGAAAATTTTGTAGGACGTTGTGCCCCCCAAAAATGGGTCATGCCATGCGCGGATATGAATTAATTATTGGACTCCAATACAAATATCAAACACCAAAAGTAAGAAAAAAAAACTATTCCCTCTATCTTACAATAGTTGGCATCTTTACCTTTTTTACTATTATTAAGAAAATATTTCTTAAAGTGTAATTTGACCAAGTTACCATTATTTATTGTTTATTTTTCTTTAATATTTCTCTATTTTTACATCATTTTTATATTTCTCCATATTTATTACTAAGATTAGAATTGAAAGAAAAGTATTAATCATTTCTTGATCTCCTGAAATGACAACTATTTTGTGATAAATTCTTTTTACCACTTACCAATTAATATGGGACGGAGAAAATAGTGATCAAGGGTTTATGTGGAAACTGGTGTTTTGCGTTTATAGTTCAACTTAAGACATGTTGACATTTGTTATATTAAGAAAAATTTCAACCACTATGTATGACTTTGGTAGTTTACACATAATATATACAAGATTGGTAGATTTATAATAAGGATGATCACGTTTCTCTCTGTTTCCGATATGAAGTCTCCTTTTAAGTTTTTAGACACAAGAGCTATTGAGATATTGGGCTCTTATGGTATCTCGTAAATATTTCGACGATTGAACATGCGATTAAGTCAAACTTTAAAGTGATTTACTGTGCGATACATCGTAGACTAGTATTAATCACTTTTCATATTATTATTTTTTAATATTATAATTTGTCTCACTATTTTTTAGGTCGTGATACATGCTGCAAATGGAGTCGCAAAACATTATAGACGCGCGATACATCGTAGACTAGTAACCCTCCAGATACATATACATATATGTTAAGCCGTTTAGATATATGGTTAGACGCACGATAAATTGTGTAGTTGCGATATATTGTAAACACATGATACAATGTATAGTCGTGATACATTATAGATAAGTAACCCTCCAGATACATACGAATACATGTTAAGTCGTTCAGTTACATAGTTAGGGTGTTTGAAAACATACTTCAGTCTTAGATACATCGCATAGTTACAATATGTATCGTGTGTATATAGGAGTGATTACAACATATATCATGAAATTAGTAGTATATATGTATAACTAATTTAAAATAATGAAAGAATAAGTAAATATAATTAAAAAAATTTAAAAACTTATATAATTTATCATATAAAAATAATATTATTTAAAAAAATTCTGAATACGTGGCTTCCATATGTTAGCAAGAGGGAAACACTAATGAAAAGGATTTCTAGGGAGTGCTTGCTTCCAAAGTGCAAAAGAGATTTTCTTGATATCACTATACACACACATATATATATATATGCAATATAATTATTAAATCACCAAACACATTACACATTTTATTAAGTTAAAGAAAGAAAAGAATAAATAGTAGAAATGTAGAAATAGCACATTATCGATTTTAAGTCCGAATAACAAAAGGAAGATTACCAACAGTCATGGAAAACACCTTATTTCCCCATATACTGACGGCAATAAAACTAATTACATATTATCCTTCCTAAATTTACTCGTAAAATTACATAAAATTTGTTGTTGGTGATGGTTAATTGTTTCTAATAGGACAAAATCTCTAGGAACAAAACACAAAAAAAAATGACATAACAATTTAAATTCTCTACACTTTTGCTATTAAAAAAATTAATACACAAAGCATCTCGCGTTAATGGAGTTTGGGAAAGGATTACATCTCAAAAGGTGTAATGTAGTTAATCATCCTAACATAATATAAACACTAGTGTCGGTTTTTATATGGCTCAAATCCATAACCTTTAATTCACACAAAGATTATTTTATCGTTGCTCCAAGACTCTCCCGTCTTCTATACACTTTAATTGTAATATACGTATATCCAAATTATATATTAGACAATAACTCAAACATAAAATCCAAATGTTAAACATGAAAATCTGATGAGAGAACCTTTGTTGTAATATCGAACCAAAGTCAAGAATTAGTATATATGATTCTGATCTTATCATCATTTACATTAATTTTTATTTTTTCTACACAAGCGTCATGTTGTTACAGGCCCCTATATCTTCCAAAAAAGATTTGTGTCATAGCTTAAGGCTACAAAGACTAGGGATCCTTAAATTTTTAAGAAATTAAATTTTTTTCATAGCAAATTCTATTGTCTGCTTCAAGGAGTGTTTAGTTTTAATCTTGTGGTATTGGATGACTCCACATAAACAAATTATTATAGCAGATCTGAATTTTGATAGTATAGATAGAGTAATGTCAACCACACAAGCAATGGAATAATTTACATCAAAAAATATTTTTTCAAGTTGACCTTATTAGTATAGAATAATTAATTATTGAGTACTTTAGAGAAGTACTCTTAGTTTTCAGTTAATTAGATGTGATTAGGTAAATTATTTGCCAAACTCATGTTTAATCAAACTTAATCTTGATGGGGTTGTTATAATTAGTTGAATTTCTAGAGGCTTTAAGAAGTTTCCTTTTGCTGTTTTTTTTTTTTAAATTATTAATTTTCACCTGGTATGTTTTGTCTTTGTCGAAGCACCGACTAATCCAGATAGCACATTATAAGGGGCATTCTAGTACTGGAGATGCCGCTCCCAACAAAATTTTTATCCTAATCAAGTCTCGAACCCGTATGTAGCTCATTTTGGTATTGAAGGTGGCGCTCCCAACATAATTTTTTTCCTTACCCAAACTCCAGGCCTTTGATTAAGGGTGAAGTAGTCTCACCATTACACCACAACCCATGTTAATGACAAGTTTTTTTTTGTTAGTGGTGGGGTTGCTCAGAGGAACAACTAAATTGTGTATTTTTAAAATTTTTTAATTTTTATTAAGCTGTATGTTTCAATTGATCAGAAAGACTTAATTTTTAACACTTAATAATGTCAGGTTTCAAATCCTTCCTCCCCTCAACCAACCCAAAAAGAAATGTATTTTTCCCTCTAAAGGACGATACCAAAAAAAAAAAATATCATGATCGGAAAAACAAATTAAAAGCTAATCCCTATAATTAGACTAATAAATTAACGGCATTAAGCTAACATACTTTTCTACATATATGTTTGAAGGCGATTAAAAAAACACAAAGCATCCCTTTGTAATCATAAGATTTTATATTTAATTTGGTCAAAACTTAGCACTACTATATGCTCAATAGATAAAGCTCTAGATGATTTGGTTATAATTAAGGAAGAAATAGAGACGACGGTAAATTTAAAATTTATAATTTATTAAATTTTATAGGTTTTGAATTTTTAAGAGTTATCTAATCAAGTGTTAGTAATAAAATTTTAAATTTAATCTTATTATATATTTAATGATATTCTTAACACATACATATAGTCTAGATTAAAAATTAAAATTAACTGATTTTATTGAGCCACACGTATTTAAATATATGCCCGTCGCTAAATCACCCTCTCGACTGATAGACAATAGTATAATCGGATTGATAATTGAAAGTACATTTACACTTTGTTTAAGTTTACCTTAACTATCGATATTATTATATCACTGTCTACCGATCGAGAGTGTGGCAGGGTTGATCAAAATTCCTTTACCATCTTAATCAGAAGTTTCACGAGTCAAGTCTTAAAATAGAGATTTTTTTTTTGTAATTTTTTTCCTTGTGAGTCTATCTGCCTTCTAGATCAGGATTAGCGCTAAGGGAATGTCACACAATTCATTTGAATCCCTTGGCGGGAAAATATACAAAATGAACAAAATCAAGATTATATTTTATCTGTCCAGTATATAATAGATGGTGAATTACTTTGATTCATTATGCCATTATGGTCTAATTAGGAATATATATAGGTCGGATTGGTTTGATTTTTCATTAAAAATTACTAAATCAATTATGTCGGTTTATTAAATTTATAAATCAAATCAAACCAACATAAAGTCAGTTTTTTTCATTTCGGTTTAAGTATATTTTTTTGATTTTCTGTTCTTTTGATTTCCTCGTTTTTTTTGTTTATAATACGTTATAAACGAAAGTGTAATTGAAATATACAAGGTTTGAAAAAATAAAATATTTAAAAATCAAGAAACTACTAATAAATTAAAGAGCCAATACCAACAAATTCAATACATACAAAAGCAAAGGTAGTGCATTAACAACTACCCTAACATATATTGCAAGACGAATACCAAACAAAAACTTTCCTAAAGACATCTTATTTTGTGTTGCAATGACTAAATTAGGTTATGTGGAATTCAATTAGGGTGGAAGTATTTCAATCTTTACATGTTTTACATGATTTACTCAGTTTAATGAACTTGCAGTTTCAGTTTTTGCATTCATAAATGCTTTTATCTTCAGCTTTCAGACATGTTCTACATTATAAATGTACAATTATACTTTAAAAAAAATATTATGCATATCTCACATGCCTAGTACATTCAAAGTATTGATCATACATTTTCCTGCGTTGCGTTGTTTTATAATATAGGTACAAGTACTTGTTCTTGTTTCATGGCTAGTAAACATAAACAAATTTCAGTCAATTGTTGGTAAGTCCTCATCATTTGGGGACTTGAGCTTATTCCAGATTTGTGTATTTCTTTTCAGTTACAGTTTTTTAGAGTTAGCTCAAGGCTTGTCGCAGCAACTCATCAATTATTAGCAGAGGCTTCAAAGACAGCCAATCAAATAGTTATATTTAGTTTATTTTTTTCAATAACTTCAAATTTTCAAGTATGCTATGAAGAATTTATTTTTATTTCATTATTATTACAAATTTTAGCTCATGCATAAGTTCCCACATCATTTTTCAATATATGTCTTATATTTCATGCCAGACCAAGTGATTCACTTAAGCCATTTATGATTTCGAATATCGTGTTCCGCTTAGAATGTAGATTTAAGGCGTGACATTTCAATGCTAAATTAACCAAATCAAACCACCAAGTTAATTTTTTTATTTGACTTGATTTGTTAGTTTGATTTGGCTTCACAGTTCGACTTGTACACCCCAATTTAGGATAAGCAAGAATATTAAGTAAACCATAATAATAACTACTAATGATTAGATCATGAACCCATGATTAACATATCCTTAAACAGCTAAAAGGAAGTTATACTTTCTGCTGGTTTTGAGAATTGAAATCAGTAATTATTTGTGGGCCCAGAATATCTTCTTTCAGCTTTTTATTTTAATTGTTTTTCCCACCAAAATCAGATTTCTAATGATTTTATGCTAGTACTTAGTGTCCTATCAGGCTATATGTTAAACTACCTTGAGAACTTTTCAAATAGTGTGAATGATATTTTTTTTCCACATATCGTAATCAAAATAATTACTAATAAACAGAAATTATTAACAGTTTAACTTAAATAAGTAAAAAGGTCATAAAAAAAATAATTCAAGAAATTTTTTAGATACATAAGGATAATCGTGATACATAATTTGGACGCGATATATAACTTAGTAACCCTCGTGGTATATATGAATACATGTTAAACCGTTAAGGTATATGATTAGATACGCGATACATTGTATAGTTGCGATACGTGTTTGATTATCATGAGTTATATATCGAGATCCTCCGTACGTATTGCGTTCAAAAAAATAATATGTTTCATAATTTTTTTAAAATAGTGAAATAAAATATAAACATAGTAAGAATGTTTGGTTAATTATGTAATTTATTCTTTTATTTTTAACTTTATGATATAGAAAAAATGCTTTAGATAGATTCGGGCTCAAGAAAATACCATATACAGTAGGTATATACTTATTTAGTATGAAATATGAGAAATCAACCACAGTAGCAATATAGCAAGAAAGATAGAATTTCAAGACCTTCTTGTTACTTGTTAGAAACAAACAATAAAGGTAGGAAATTGAAACTTTTGTTAAAAACACCCCCACCCACCCACCCACCCCCAATTTCAACCACCATATTTTCTGTGGGGATCTTTTTAGAGATTGAGATTTATAGAAATTTTGAAAATGATGACAAAACTTACAGTTGTCACCAGCCATTTAATTTTCAAACTATAGTGTAAAAAGGTGATCTTTGATCTTGAATTCTTGATTACTCTACACAACAATTATTGGTTATTTTGAAGGAATTTTATCTTTTTTCAATTGACATTGAGGGTCCCCTTTTTCTTTCTTTCTTTCTATATATATGGGTTTTATTTGACACAAAAATTCATTCAAACAGTTCTCATTTTTTGCTTTTGTGCAATATAATATAAAGAAAATATGGCCATCGAGATTAAGAAATCAATTGTTGGGTTATCAAAAGTTGCAAATTCAGATACTCATGGAGAAGACTCACCATACTTTGCAGGGTGGAAAGCATATGATGAAGATCCTTTTGATGAAGTTCACAATCCATGTGGAGTAATTCAAATGGGATTGGCAGAAAATCAAGTATTATAATACATAATAACTAATTAAGTAGATGAAGCATTTATTCTCTCTAACAGTTTAAATTTTTTGATCATGAGTCGGTCATGCAGTTCAACTTGATATATTAAGTGTGAGGTTGATTGAGGTCTTGTGTTCTTGAGTCTCACCGCTATTCATTCCTCCTTTCATTTTTTGATGAGTCAGTCATGCAATACAATATGGTATATATATTAGTATGAGGTTAGGGTCTTGTGTTCTCACCGCTATTCATCCCTCTTTTCATTCTGGGTGACAGGATAAAGCGTGCGTGTGTTCTCTTCTACAATTTAAGCCAAATAGGATAAAGCGTGCGTGTGTTCTCTTCTACAATTTAAGCCTTTAGATGAGACAATTATGCAATTCAATAAAATATTAGTGTGAGGTGAAGTCTTGTGTTCTCGAGTCTCACCACTATTCGTTCCTTCTTTTTTGACTCGAAACAAAAGCAAGTTCGAAAAAGAATCTTTAGAGCATAATACTTCTAGGGTATATTAAAAGATTTTCT
>JBDJHY010000014.1:2948501-2958980 GCA_039654485.1 Withania somnifera | reverse complement strand
ATATTTTCTACGGGGATCTTTTTAAAGATTGAGATTTATACAAATTTTGAAAATGATGACAAAAGCTTAACAGTTGTCACCAGCCATATTTTAATTTTTAAACTATAGTAGATTTTTTTTTTTTATAAAAAGGTGATCTTTGATCTTGATTACTCATACACAATCAATCATTGGTTATTTTGAGGGAATTTTATCAATTTTCAATTGAAATTGAGGGTCCACTTTTTCTTTCTATATAAATGAAGGGGGTTTATTTGACATAATTTTCATTCAAACAGTTCTCTTTTTTCTTTTTTATTTTTGTGAAATATATTCTTTAAAAAAAACCTCAAAAAAAGAAAGAAAATATGGTTGTTGAAATTGAGAAATCAATTGTTGGTCTATCTAAAGTTGCAAATTCAGATACTCATGGAGAAGACTCGCCTTATTTTGCTGGATGGAAAGCATATGATGAAGATCCTTTTGATGAAATTCATAATCCATGTGGTGTAATTCAAATGGGATTGGCTGAAAATCAAGTAAGTATTTTAATAATAATAATTATGTAAATAAAGTGTATGTTTTTTGTTACAATTTAAATTTTTAGACGATAAAATTATTAATTTAACATAATATTAGTTTGAGATTTTTAGACGATAAAATTATTAATTTAACATAATATTAGTTTGAGACTTGAGTTTCAAGTCTTGTATTATCGTGTCTCACCACTATTCATTCCTTCTTTCATTCTGGGTAATTTTAATAATAATAATAATTATGTAAATAAAGTGTATGTTTTCTGTTACAATTTAAATTTTTAGACGATAAAATCATTAATTTAACATAATATTAGTTTGAGACTTGAGTTTCAAGTCTTGTATTATCTAGTCTCACCACTGTTCATTCCTTCTTTCATTCTCAGTAATTTTAATAATAATAATAATTATGTAAATAAAGTGTATGTTTTCTGTTACAGTTTAAACTTTTAGACAATAAAATCATTAATTTAACATAATATTAGTTTGAGACTTGAGTTTCAAGTCTTATATTATCTAGTCTCACCACTATTCATTCCTTCTTTCATTCTCGGTAATTTTAATAATAATAATAATTATGTAAATAAAGTGTATGTTTTCTGTTACAGTTTAAACTTTTAGACGATAAAATCATTAATTTAACATAATATTAGTTTGAGACTTGAGTTTCAAGTCTTGTATTATCGAGTCTCACCACTATTCATTCCTTCTTTCATTCTGGGTAATAGGATAAAAACGTGTGTTTTCTCTAATAACTTAAGTTTTTAGACGAGACAGTCATACAAATCAACATAATATTAGTGTGAACGAGATTGAAGTCTTGTGTTCTCGAGTCTCACCACTATTCATTCCTTCTTTCATTCTGGAGTGACAAAAAAAAGTGTTTTCTCTTATATTTTAATTTTTTAAAATGAAATAATCATGCATTCAACATAATATTAATTAGTGTGAGGTTGAAGTTTTGTCTTCTCGAGCCTCACCACTATTCATCCCTTCTTTCATTTTGGGTGACGGAGGAGCCGTAACATTTGAGCCATTTTGTTTCTCAACTCAAAAGGATATTAGAGTACTGTCAAAGGTAAATTAAAAAGAACTTTTACGTGTCTAGTCCTGAAAAAGAACTAGGTATGCATGTGAAGGGTATATTCAAAGATATAATAATGTAAATAAATGCCCACTCTATCTAACAACAAAAATTCTCCGATGAGATGATCAAACTTTTCTATAAAAACTTATGTTGCTTGAGATCTTTAAAAATATTATTATACTCATATGTGATCCTTCAAGAATACACTACTTGAATCCAATTACATACATTAGACTTGCATTTTTTAAGAACTCAAGCAACATAGTTTGATATTATCTCATTTTCATTTGTTTTATTTTTGTGGTATAGGTATCATTTGATTTGGTGGAAGAATACCTAGAGAAAAACTCAGAAGCAATTAATTATGGAAATGGAATTTCTAGCTTCAAAGAGAATGCATTATTTCAAGATTATCATGGATTATTTTCTTTTAGAAAAGCAATGGCAAATTTCATGGAAAAAATAAGAGGTGGAAGAACAAAATTTAATCCAGATAGAGTTGTTATTACAGCTGGTGCTACGGCTGCTAATGAATTATTAACTTTTATTTTGGCTGATCCTGGTGATGCTTTGCTTGTTCCAACTCCTTATTATCCAGGGTAAGTACTGTTGTTGTTATTAGTAGTAGTAGTAGTAATTGACTATTTTATTCTTAAAATTATTACTAGTTTCTATATTTTTATAGGAAAAAGAATCAAAGATTACCTAGCTCTTTACTATATGAAATATCTTAATTTTAATATTTGTTAAGACTTTGAGGTCATGCATACCCTGATCGTCTCGTATTTGCCTTTAACCACAACAAAGTTAATCTAACCTGTTAGTATAAAAGGTAATAATAAACCGGTCGAAAGTAAGGAAAATGTGAAACTTTTTTTTTTTTTCAAAATGTACTTGAAACATCAAATATGTCAAATTTACGTTGGAACTCCACTAAAGTCTAAGGCAAATACAAGACTATTTGCTAATTAACATCAAGGATATGAGGGGGGAGATAGGACACATATCTCGATTTACTTGAAGAGGTTAATCGAATCTAAATAAAATATGTTAAAAACATGTCTGTCTTGCATATTCTTAATCCTAAATGCTAGTGGGCTCTTTTAAATTCCCTTCACCAAAAAATTACATCTTGAATAAACAAGGTCAAAATTACTTTATTATGTAGTAGCTTAGTAGGTGCTTAATTCCCTTAGCTTCTTAAGCCAATTTATTTCTAAACTTTTGAGTCCTGGTTTGACACTGTACAAATGACCTCAAAATATAACCGACGATAAAACTAAGATATTTTATATAGTGGAGAAGTAAATTTGACTTGTTTTCCTATTTCTATTCACTCACAATCTAATTTACTATGTTTTCCCAATAACTTACGATCCTGTATTTATTTTGACAGATTTGATAGAGACTTAAGGTGGAGAACAGGTGTAAAAATAATTCCAATACATTGTGACAGTTCAAATAATTTTCAAGTTACACCACAAGCCTTAGAATCAGCCTATGAAGAAGCAAATTCCAACAAAATCAAAGTTAGAGGAATACTCATAACAAATCCTTCTAACCCTTTAGGTGCAACAATTCAAAGATCAAATCTTGAGCAAATACTCAATTTCGCAGTACGTAAAAATATCCATCTTGTCTCCGATGAAATCTACTCTGGATCAGCATTTTGTTCCTTGGAATTCGTTAGTATTGCTGAGGTCCTTGAATCTAGAAATTACATAGATTCGGAGAGGGTACATATCGTATATAGCCTATCGAAAGATTTAGGTCTCCCTGGATTCCGAGTTGGTACAATATATTCGTACAATGACAGTGTTGTTACAACAGCCAGGAGAATGTCGAGTTTTACCTTGATTTCCTCTCAGACACAACAATTGTTGGCATCTATGTTGTCTGATGAGGAATTTACGAAGAATTACATCAAGAACAATCGCGATAGATTGAGGAAAAGATATGAAAAAATTATTGATGGATTAAAGAGTTGTGGAATTGAGTGTTTAAAAGGGAACGCAGGGTTATTTTGTTGGATGAATTTAAGTCAATTATTGGAAAAGTCAACAAAAGAATGTGAATTGAAGCTTTGGAATTCAATTTTATGTGAAGTAAAATTGAATATTTCACCAGGATCTTCATGCCATTGTTCAGAGCCAGGATGGTTTAGAGTTTGTTTTGCTAATATGAGTGAACAAACACTAGAAATTGCACTCACAAGATTACATAATTTCATGCAAAGAAGGACACAAAAGGGCAATTAATTATTTTTTTCTTTAGGGTGTGAAATGTGCCGACGCGAATCTGGACTAATTAGACTTCAATACTGGTATCGAGTACCGGATGAAACATAACAAAGACTTTTTTTCTTTAGTTCTTTTTGGTTTCAAGGTAAAAAAAATTCAATTTTGATTATGTTGGATTAATTCTCTTAATGATGTGGATTTTTGTCCTCATATATTGTACATCATTACAGTATTGAAGTTATATATAGAATTACTTCTTCATTTCTATCGGATATGGCATTTTAATTTGAGTTTAAGCATACGATACGAAATTATTATTTTAGATTAGCATTTGGACATGCAATTTCGAATCATTATAGAGTAAAGAGTCAAAAACATATCTAAAAATATTCAATTTATTGAATTTCATATCAGAACTATCAAGTATATAAGTTTTCCACATGAACTATCATACACATCTTAACTATCAATATTTAAGAAGTATTACTAAAATCTTATATAATCATGAACTCTATTGTATTGGTCAACTACATAACGATTATTTATCAACTAATAATTTTAGGAGTGGTTATTATGTTTAATTTATGGGTTCTTCTAAACTCAATAGCTTTAGCTCATATATACGTGTGATCAAATAATAAATTCAATAGGTTATCAAAAGATCAAATAAATAAAAAAAATTCTTATACTATCTAAAATTAATATTTTACGAGAAGACGATTGAGCTATATCATTGTTTTCATTTTTATGTCAAAACTTTGCTACCACAAAAAGAATAACTACGATAGCACCTACGAGTAACTAAATACAATATAACATTATTATAAAATAAATCAGAGAGGGTAGTATATGACAATAAAATATTTTGTAGCAAGTGCCAATTTCCCAAAGGATTCCTTTATTTAGATTAACAATGCATGAGTCAATTTTATTTTGAGAATTGTTTATTTGCTTATTTGAGATAGGAATAAGCTCCGCGTACACTTTTTTATCTTTGCTAGACTTTCACTTATGAGATTGCATTGATATTGTAATTCAGGTTAACATTACCTAAAAACAAAAATAAAAAATTTATACTACAAACATTTTATATTTTTATTGGCATAAATTACAAATATGACTAAAAATCACCTATGAATGCATTTTCGCTTCTTTTTGCAATTTCTTAACTCATGCATGAGACATGCATGACAAATTAAACTAGTGCAAGTTGGAGGATATGGACATTAAAGAAATAGTAGATCAAGACATATTATAAGAGGTCAAAAGCTACTACACTTAAATTAAGATAAATTAATTAACACATACATAAAGAATAAGTCAAAAGCTATTAAATTTTAGCTTAGTTAGTTATGTCTTTGCTTATTAATTATATTATGTGATAAATGATATGTAATTAGAAAATAAATCAACCAAAGTTTGTCATTATTAGGAGTTGATCATTGTCCTAATGCTGGCATTTGTCATGATCAATTAACATATGTACGCACACGCTTTGATTAGCGTTTATTAATCTTTTTTAATAAGAGCTTGTGTTCCTTTTAGGTCGAGCACACTTCAATTATTTTATTGAATAATTGATATCCTCGCTAACGAGCATAATGTACCAAGTGAAATTAATCACCACGACTTTTTTTTATTATATATATAAATATATATTAATGAGTTTACTTTCTCAATTAAGAGCTTAATCAATGCAATAAGTATTACCATTTGACTTTTGATAACCTTTAAACTAACCATTTTTCTTGAATTTTTAGAATCATTTGTGATTAATATAATTAATCAATTCACCTGAAAGTACATATACATATTGTTTAACATTTTCGTAATGAATTGACTTTGAATTTGAATTTAATTTAAGAGGTCTCAATCAATACTACAATATATATTTTGACTTTTATAAAGCTCTTAATATAGTTTCTATACATATACTATTTATCAAAGAGCTATATATCCATGATTCCATATTCAAACAAGCCCTTTGAAGTCTCTTATAGACAAGGTCTATATTGTGTTTTTAAATGAGCATCGATCCCATAAGGTTCTTGGTAGATATTTCGTTTGCTCGCACCTCCTTGAAATGAGTGCATGTACAAATAATATTACAGTCGTTCAATTTTAGTTATGACACTTAATTTTTTTAGAGTCAAACACCTTAAGTTTCATCGTAAATTTCGGAATGTAATCTTCAAGTTTTTCAAAATAAAATTTTTATATTTTGAAACTACATAAAATATATTATAAGACACAATAATTAATAATATAAAATATACAAAAGTTATATGAAAAAATTACGGTAAAAAATAGACTTGTTTGACTCTCAAAATGAAAAGTGTGATGACTGAAGTTGAACGGAGGAAGTAATTAGTTACTCCCCGATCTCATTTTACATGACACCTTTCGAATTTCGAGATTCAAACATATTTATCTTTGACCGTAGTTCTTTCATAGATCTTATAAATATTTTGAATTGTCAACTATTATGACTTGTAATATTTTTAGGTAGTTTTTAAATATTTAAATTTTATTTTTAAAATTTCATGTTCAAATACATAATCAAACTTAGACTGTTTGACTCTTAAAAAATAAAGAGTGTCACATAAAATAAAATAAAAACATATTATACTAGTATCAAATGGCTTGATTAGTTGACCATTTTAATTAATCTTGTCACACTGCCACCTTTTCAACTCCTTCACATGACAATCGTCGAATCTCAAACATTTGTTGTATCAGACGCGAGAGTTAGGGAAGGCAACGGAGCGGGACGAGTTTAAAACTATGCGGCACAGGAGGGAGTTCAAGGTTGTGCGGGACTGGATCTATTGTGCGTGACGAATTGAAGTAATTTTAAAAAAATTAATATGGGACGGGGAGAGTTGCTGATCTATTACGTGAGTTTAAATATAATTTTAGATTTTTTACATGTTATAAAAGTGATGAAGCATTTTCGAGGGTAAAAACACTCAAGTATCGTGACCGATTTGTTAATTTTTTTTTATACAAATCCATTAAATTCATGTTATTTAATAGGAAGATAAGTTGGGGTCCTGTAAAGACAAGTGACAATATATTTAATAGGAACGTATTATCTTTTAAATAGTTATTACTACTGGGTACCCTTCTGAACCATGAAAACATATCATGATTAAAATACAGTAGGTCAATATCATGATTAAACATATCTTTTAAATAGTTGTATTTAATTGATATAGCAAAATATAAGAGTTTAATCCCGTTTCTAATTTCTAACTTAATATGTGCATTTGCACATTGATAGAGAAAATGAAGTGTTTTCTCATGACAGTTATATTTAGTATCAAAACTCAACTTACAAAGAAAAAGATTAAAAATTTATGGGGGGGCGGGTTCAAAATGTGGGGTGCGATGGAGCGGGTTGAATTTTTTGTGGGTTAAGTTTAATTCGTCCCGCACCACCCCATTGTCATCTCTAGCAAGAATTATATCAAACGGAATCCTATTATTTCAGTAAAAATTATATTAAGACAATAAATATCAGCTATATTAAATATATCTCAGTTGTATCACATTTGAAAATGCATTAAAAAAATTGTATCAACACGCATGTGTATTATATATTTTGCTATAAAATTCAAAATGTAACTATTTTTTTTTTAATTATACAACAACAAACAATAACGTATCGAATATAAAACCACAAATAAAATATAGCAAGAATAATATATATACAGATCTTACCTTTATTTTTGTAATATAAAAAAACTATTTTGAATAAACGTCAACTCTATTTTTTTAATTATACATAGAATAAATATAATTTAAATATTTATCACACTTAATTATTTCATATATGTGTATGACTCCTATTAATTTATAATAACACACGCATGCGCCATCAGAGACTCACGCCTTTAGAGCCGCTAGCGTACACCACACGCGCAAGGGGTAAAAAACACTAATTAGGAGGCTTGCTTGATAGATTAGTACAATTATTATTATTTTTTTCAATTTATGTAGCATATATGTTAACATTACACGGAGAAAAATTTTAAATAACTGGTATGTTCTGTCATGTGATCAGGTAGGTTACGGATTTAAATTTTGAAATCAGTCACTTGTAGAAATGCAAGATAAGATTGTGTATAATACACCTTTGTAGTCGAGTCCTTTCCTAGACCTAGTGGCGGACCCAAGATATAGGGGTCATGGGTGCTTGAAAGATTCGAACACATGTATTGACATCCAAAACTTTAAGATTTCGTATAGAAAACAAAACACTCAATTATCTTCTTGATTTTATGGGTGTTTTTTTCCATCTTATATAAATTTTATATTTTTTTATATAATTATATCTTTCCTGCATCAAATTTAATAAGTACTAAAGCACCCCAATTACACATATAGGTCTGTCCCTCCCTAGACCTTGTGCATCACGACAAATTTAATACACAAAACTTTTTTTTTTTTACATATATATTGACATTATATTACCGAAGTTTTTACTCATTATTGAGGAGGGATAGCTACTTGTGTTGAATTTATGAACAAAGTTTCACATTATAAATAGTTGAAAAATTATAAATAATTGAAAAGAAAAGTAAAGTACTTATAAATTATTCGATATTTTTAATGATCAAGTAAGACCTTTGAAAAAATGATGTGTATTAGGTCTAAGAAGGACAATATTACGTCATATAAAGAACATTTTTAGGTTTGTCTTAATCCAATAACTAAAACTCATTTGTCTTAATTTACATGGCACTTTTCAAATTTTGATATTAGAACAAATTTATTTTGTACTGTATTTTTTAAATATTTTATATTATTAATAATTATGACTTTAATACTTTTTATATAATTTTAAATTATAAATATTATTTAAAAACCTTAAAAATTTCATACCTAAATTAAGTTCACAATCAAACAATTACACCTAAACTGGTTGAATCTTGAAAAATAAAAAATATCAAATAAATTAAGAAAAATAAACATATAAGTTGGTAACTCAACAAGCTGAGTATGAATGGCCCACTTAATTAGTGTAAAAAAAAACACTCCACCAACTCATGGTTTTAAAATAAGTGATGCTTTTAGTTTAGATAGGTATCATACTGTAGCGTTAACATCAGAAGTAACAATTGATCCGTTGATGGAAGTTCCTATGTGTTTCAAATCTTGGAAAAGATCGAATGAAGATATACATTCCTTAAAAATAAAATCATTCTATAAGTTCGTTCGTGTAGTTGACATATGCGAGATTGTCGATAGCAGCCATCGTATTAGCTTGAATTGGGTGCAGGGATTCATCCTTATTATTTTGTTGAAATTATTTTTTAATAATAATATTAAAAAAATTTAATGTATATTTTTATTTATTTATTTCTTCATATTTTAAATTTTTTTAGTAAAAAATTCTAACTCAGTCATCAGGGTCATATAAAAACTTAAATTATTAGTGAAGTCGATATACTTTTAGGCATTTAATCCATAATTAATGATATGCAATTATGTATTGTGTTTCTATGTTTAAACAAATTGTTATGTATTTTCTGTTGACTGGCCTTGCAATTACTTGATTGAGACTGATCCTGGATATCAAGTTTGGAAAATGAAATCTGATGTTTTCACGAGAAATTAATTAAGAATTTTAGGGTCCGTTCGAGATATTTTACATTTAAATTTTAGTATAAATTTATACCAGGATAAATTGATATTGTCTTCAAACGCAATACAAAGTTTATTTAGGTTTTATTCCGAAATATGTCCTTTTAAGTTTTATCCTATCCAACGTGAAATTAGATGGGATTATTTTATTCAATCTCTGTAGAATGATGATAAAATAATAAACTATAAATAATAATAAATGACCGTAAATACAATAACGGTCGTGGAGTTATTGGGCTCCATCAGTACAACAACTGTTACTCGTCAGAAAGAATATTCAATAAAGGTGACAGTTACAAAGAAGACCTGTAAAAGATCTGAGAAAACCCAGAGACAAAGGTATGCAAAATATAACTACTAAAATTATATGATTATCTCTTGAGTATCTTACTAACTTAAGCATCGGAGGTGTATTCCGGGGACCACCCCGGACCTTGTTTTGCAGGAACTATACGAGATTGTATCACCTGATTGGCTTCATTATTTTGGAAAGGTTCTCATACTAGGCATATTTGTTACATTTTAGTTTTCTGGTGAAATTTTAATTCATCAATCTCCTAGATGGAATAATTTAGTTTAGAAATTATAATTCCAGTATAATTTAGTCCACATAACAAATGATTCCTAAAAATCTTGGAATATAATATAAGTCAGTAGTTGGCGTAGAATAGACAAGTTAATTATTCTAAAAAGGCGGAATATCTCACCTTCTATATATATCCGGATAACTAATCTCATTATTTTAATACAAATGATGAAATAAAATAATGTCGAAACTAATTTATATCCATAATAATGAAAGTATAGGATAATAACACCTCACATTTTATTATGAAAATACTATTGCAATTGCTTGATTTTCAAATTTTCTTAGAACTTGGTCTATTCCACACATTTAACAAAAAAAAAATCAAAATTTGAAAAAACAATCAAACTATCAACAACAAGAGAGGGATTCTAATCCTCGGTTCAACTAACTCGTAATATA
>JBDJHY010000014.1:2930641-2941367 GCA_039654485.1 Withania somnifera | reverse complement strand
ATGTGCAGTGGCAGAGTCACGAATTTATCGAAGATATCTTTTTTTTTAATTGTGTTAAATGTGTTCAATATTAAATATATACTCTACATAATATTTCAACAAAGAATATACACCTAATCATCATTCGTCAAAAATACCTAGCTACAACACAACTAAATTATATGAATGGTAGTAATTTTGTCAAAGTTTTTCACACGTAAGATGTTACACATTTGTCAAAGGAACAATCAAGATGTTGTGGTTATAGACTGAGGCTGCCATATTTTACAAGTAAAAAATTAAACAAGATGATAATGACACTTAAAAATAAAGTTTTAGATTCGTGGTCTACAATGCTATTAACAAAATATCTAATTGGTTAGTTTTGTTTTTTATTTGTTAACTGTTCATGGGCCCTGTCACAAAATGTGTAGGTATTTGTCAAAGTTTGGTGGCAGGTATTGTCAGAGAAAGAATGTTTTTTAGTAGGAGTTTCTTCCCTCAAGTGGGATCAGAAAATGTTGTATTAGAGTTTTGATCGATTAATAACACGGTAATTGCCTTTGTCACTATCGAAAGTGGTTATAAAAACGTCCATGTGGTCACTAGAATGGACACACAAATAGATGTAATATATGCAAAGGTATGAAGTCCACTGAAGATAGTTCTTGTAAATTTAATAGAACCTAAATGGATGAAACAACAGATAGATAAAGACAAGAAATTGTACAATTTGCGCTAAAGCACAAACAAAAATCATCCTAATCAACACTTATCTTATCAAATCATCTTTCCTTCACCGTCATTGACATTGAACTGACATTATGGCGAAGAAAATAACCACGGTAACCGATATAATTGTTACCCACTAGGTACTCGATTGATACAGATATACGTCGCTTGAATACAATTCGGTCAACGATATAGCTGGTGTCTATCTTATACAACTTTTTTCTGCATGATAGTTGATACGACTGTAATCACATCTTATAAATATGCAAATGGTAGTTACGTTCCCTAATTATGATCTAAATTATAGCTACTTATGAATTTTTCTCATTAATTTTCACCCATTTTTCTCCATGTAGGCCCTATCTCATCTTTGGGCTAAACTTCATTTGAGCGTTTTCATGGACGGCCCATTATATGTGAGCCTATTAGGCTATGAAACCATGATAAAGCCCACCGGATTTTGCTGGCATACTGGATGAAACTAGTAGTAGTAAACTTGCACAATTTTGTGGCTCGTTGTTTGAAAATTGGCCTCGGCGCCAGCAATGTCTTGTCAATTCGATAAGACTTGTGAATAATTTAACAAGATAAAAGAATGAAGATTATAACAAATTTATGAGGTACTCAGCATAACTTGTGATACAATGAGGGACTTGATGTATTATCTTATGAGGGATAGAGATTGAATAATCAATATTCGCTTAACTAATACCTTCATAACTAATATTTATGTAATTGTAACGAGCTTCGGCGACCCCTAGGTGTTTTTAGAACTTGCTATAATACAATAATGATTTAGCATAATACATAAACGTGTTCTTTAACTTGACTTCAACTAACATCTATACCCTTCAACTGACATATATATCTTCCAATTTTTGGCATGTATAAGTATGCACTTAAACTATCACAAAGTTGAGCAAGTAGACATATACATTCAATATGCGATTTGACATATAGGAGGCATGCATCTAATGCGATTTGTCATGTATAATGCGTATGTCTACTTGTTCAATTTTATATTATTTTAAGTATGTACTCATGAACACTCAAAGTTGTAGAACATAAATATCCGTTAAAACTAAGTTAAAAGACACATTTATATCTTATGCCATTGTATACACTTTTCACAAAGACTAAGTTAAAAGACACATTTATATCTTATGCCATTGTATATACTTTTCACAAAGACTAAGTTAAAAGACAGATTTATATCTTATGCCATTGTATACACTTTTCACAAAGAAAAGCAGAACAAGAGGAGAAAAATTAAAAAAGCAAAACTTAGGGTATCAGAAGTGAATTACAAGTTCTTTTGGGTGCAAACCGCAATACTTGTAACTTCAGTGTCAAGGTATAAATTTGTGATTCATATTTTTTCTTCTAAGTCTCCATCAGAAATTTTCATCTGCGGTTCACCGGCTTATCGGCGAGTGAAGGAAAAATCGTTAATTTTCTCAAAGGTAAATTTTTTAGCTTCCATTTTTATTGACTCTGTTTATGATTCGTTTATTAAATGTTTCTCTATTTTTAATTATTTTTTTGCTTCGTAATTAGTTTAGTATTTTGTTATGAAATGAAATTGACTGAAATAAAGAGTAAAGGTTGAATTGTTTGCGATTGAGGCATAGTTGATTGTTTTCAACTTTTTTTCAATTAATTTTTGTCAGATCTAATTCATTACAAGTGTAAATAGTAGCTAAGAGTGCGATATAGTGGTCTATGAAGTGTGTTAGAATGATGAGGTCACAGGTTTAAACTTTAGTTGGGATAGAAAAACAGTAGTGGTTTGTTTTCATATGTTAAGAGTCTTGCTGACAGATTTATGTGATATTTGTTGCTAGTGGGGTAAATAGAATCCTTGAATGAAGTGGGTTGAGAACCATGAGGTGGCAGGTTCAAAGTCCAATAGAGATCAAAAATCACTATGCCATTTGTTCCCATCTATCGTAGGCTTGGTGAATAGACTTTGGTGGATAGAGTTACCTAATATATGTTGTTGATTGCCTAAATAGCATCCAAGAGTGTGGTTTAGTGGTTAATGAAGTGGATTATGAACTATGAGGTCTCAGGCTCAAGCTCCAACAGAGATAAAGAAATACTAGGTTATTTTTTTCCATTTGCCCTAGTTTTCGTGGATGGAGTTACTAGATACCTATTTCTGATGGGATAAATAGCTTACAAAGGTGTGATCTGGTGAGCAATGAAATGGATAGAGAATCATGAGGTATTAGGTTCAAACTTCATTGGAGACAAGAAACATTAGGTGATTTGTTCCTATTTGTTGTAGTTTTGGTGGATAGTGGTTGTAGTTTTGGTGGATAGAGGGGAAGATGACAAGTATTTTATGGATTTAGTCAAGGTGCACCTAAGAATCTCACATATTGATCAATGAAGTGGGTTAAGAACTATGAGGTCTGAGGTTCAAACTCTAACAGAGATAAAAAATCATTAGGTGATTTTCTTCCATTTTTCGTTGTCTTGGTGGGTGATACCCGTTGTTAGGAGGTGGTTAGTATTCCGTGGAATTATTTGAGGTGCCTGCAAGCTGACTCAGACAACACTTAGAGGGTAGAGGTACCTGACACCTATTGCTGATGGGAGGTGGCAGATATCACGTGGAACTATTCGAGATGTATAAAGGTGGGTAGAGGTACTTGACACCTATTGCTGATGGGAGGTGACATATATCACGTGGAATTATTCAAGATACGGCAAGCTGATTTGAACACCACGGTTATATAGAAGAAAGAAGTGTAAATAAACATCTTTATGCTTAGGCATGTGTTTAAGATATTGTTGTAGATTTATATCTTGTGATTTTGGCGGAGATGATTGGGGTTCTGGTTTATTGGTTTGACTATGATTTTTGATTGTTAATGTTAGCTTTGATCCGTGAGATGGAACATGAACTAGCTAGGGAAGTGTCAGCTTTCATTTTGCTGGGTTCGGGAGAAAGGGTTGAATTTTGTCAATAAAACCACAAGAAAAACTGTTGTTAACTCAGATATGTGTATAAGAGATTGAATTTGTGGTAGTTTTATGTTTTGTTCTGCTGCTGTTAGATGAGTAACTTTGGGTTTATTGGTTTGACTCGGCTATGACTGATGATGTTTATCTGGATCTGTGAGATATGAACTAGCTAAGGAAGTGTCAGCTTTCATTTTACGGGGTTCAGGAGAAATTACCTGTATTTTGTCAAATGAAATCGCGAATTTTTTTTTTATGATAACTCAGGCATTTGTATAAGAGATTTAATTTGTGGTAGGATTATGTTTTCTGCTTTTGATGGGAGATGATAAGGGTTTTGGTTTATTAGGTGAAGTGCCTATGACTGATGATGTTCACTATTCAGTTTGATCTGTGAAATTGGATCAGTACTACAACATCAGCTTTCATTTTGCGGGCTTTGAGAGAAGTTAATTCTATTTTGTCAATGAAACCATGGAAAAACTGTCGTTAAGACTTAACTCAGGCATGTGCATTAAAGAGATTGGATTTGTAGTTGGATTTGTGGTAGGTTAAGATTTTGTGCTTTTGGTGGGAGATGATATAGGGTTTTGGTTTATTGGTTTGACTAATCAAGGACTTATGCTGCTGCTTGATTTGTGGGATAGAATCACAACTAGCTAGGAAACATCAACTTTCATTTTGCACAGTTTGGTTGAGATTACTTGTAATTTGTCTATGAAACCACGAAAACAACTGCTGTTAACTTAGTAGGCTTATGTTTTGTGCTTTTGGTTGACTCAGCTATGACTGAGGATGTTCAGCTGGATCGCTGAGATAGAATCAGAACTAGCTAGAGAAAGATCAGCTTTCATTTTGTTGTGTTTGTACTTGTAGTTTGACAACCAAACAATGAACAAAAAATGTAGTTTTTTCTTGTGTGCATTTGAATGCGCCATTGATTGTATGCTATTAAATGGAAAAAAAATCTTGGACTTGCCTCTATTTAGTAGCATCTCCAGTTTATCTGATTTTTTGAAAAAAATATTTACTGGAATTTTCAAGTGGGCCCCCCGAAATAGAGTAAAATAGATATAGATGAGATTGACGCTCAGTCGATTGATTAGTTGATGGAAATTTTGGAGTTGAGACTCGATTATCTTTTTATAGTTAGAACATTTAGAAAGAATCACAGAAATAACGGTTAACATATGCGAGAGGTGACCTTTTAGTTTAGTCAACTTGATACCTCATTAGATCCTGAATTGGATTGTTAAATAGCTAATCTTTTGCTGGTTTTTCTGAGGGAAGTGGGATGCGATATTTTTAACCTATGGATCAAAATGGTACTAATAGATTTTATCTGCTGCTTTGTTTTATTAATTGAAAAAAAGAGCTGCAAATTGAGAGATGTATGTCTGGTCCCCTTTTTTTGAGATAAATATAAAAAAAACGCTGGTTCAACTCCGAGACAATCTGTAAGAAAAAGTTAATCAAACCTCCCAGAATCTAACTGGATTCTATGTAATTGGGCATCTAGACATTGCACGAAAATGCTAAAAGAAACAAGAGAGAACTTATGGCCCTCACTAACAGATTCTTAGCCTCTCAACTTCTCACAGTAATAACCAAAAAAGATACAAAAGGGCACGGCCTTCCCATTGACTTCCTGCCTGCCTCTAAGTTTCCATTGTGTCCGCGGTTGTGCAAGCGTCAATGTCTGGTCTGCTAACTGGTTAGATGTTTGATTTTATATCGTTTGTTGCTGGGCCCAGGACTTTCTTGCGATTGATGGCATCCAAGATTCAGCAACTGCAATCTAAGGCTTGTCAAACTTCACAGTTTCTATCTAAGCATGGTACCACCTACTACAAACAGTTGCTAGAGCAGAACAAGCAATATATTGTGGAGCCACCCACTGTTGAAAAATGCAATGAATTGTCCAAGCAGTTGCTCTACACTCGCCTTGCCAGGTTATACTCTCTTCAAGTCTAATTGCTTGATATCTGTTACTAAGCTTTTAGGATCAGGCATTGTTCAAAAAGAATTCTGCAATAAGCTGGGCGTTATCTGCTTTGACTTTTCTTTTAGATTATGCACATGAAAACGAGTATTAGAAATGAGATTTTATGATCATTTTTCTTCCATTGTGTCACAAGTAGAGTGGTATGCATCTTTACATTTGAAATATTTATGAGTATCTTACTGGTCGTTATGATTGCCATTTGTTCTTGATCATTTGAATCTTTTACTCACCTCCAGCATCCCTGGCCGTTGTGAGTCATTCTGGAAGGAAGTAGACGCTGTCAAACACATGTGGAGGAATAGAAAGGAATTGAAGGTTGAAGATGCAGGCATTGCTGCATTGTTCGGCTTGGAGTGCTTTGCATGGTATTGTGCTGGTGAGATAGTAGGAAGAGGATTTACATTCACTGGTTACTATGTTTGAGATGGTCTGAGATAACAGTTTATGAAAATTTGTTTGGCCAAAATTGAATCACTATTAGGTCTCTCTTTTATTAGGATGAGTTGAGTAACAGGGAATTAAATTGATGCAATAATTTGCTCGTCTTCGCTCATTTCATTCCCACTTAAGTGGAGATGCTTAGACTGAACTTTGTAAAAGGTAACTATTATCTTTCTAGCTATACTGCTTGGATCCATCAATAGAGATTTATGTTGCTAGGACTCTCCCAAAATAAGTTGGATGTGTGCTATTCTCCAAAAGCTATGCATTTTCAGAGGATCCGAGCAAACATAAACAGAAATAGCACAATGTTTTTACGTAGTAAATAATGTTGTTATAGACCTTACAGCCTAGCTTATGTCTATTTGACTAATGCTTAGGAAATAATAGCTTCTTTCTCTATACAACTGGTTTTGTTAAGCTACAAACTTAGTCTCTCCTATCATTTGTATCCCTCATTACGTGAGAGTTCGCTGCTCTTTGCATAATTGCATTGTTTCATCTTTTTGCCTTGCATCAGGTAAGCTATCTACATTGCACCAGGCAGGATGCTTCGTGCACCGGGCCTCCCCTTTTTATCGGGGCTGCATGCCTTGTTGAACTATCTTTTTGTCAATGTTCCCTCAATCAAAGTGGGACTCTTAGCACATTTCCACTCTCCTCCGCCGACTTTTCATCCACTCTCCCTCCAAGGCACAACTCAACCCTCAACCCAAGTGAACTGCCATCAATTGCTCTCATTGTCCCTTTGTTTCACTTTTCTACCTACAATTCAACCTCCACCTTTTCCCATTGAATTCTTGTAACCTTCTGTTGGAATTGTTTTAGTTAAGTAGACTGCAAAATGCAATGAAAATCGTTCACTTTTATACTAATTATTTAATTGTTTTGGCTTCAATATTGCTACATTTTCATGAGGCCTTTGTTTTGTATAATCATCCGATCCGCGATGGGGTATTTGATACCCTCTATTCCCCACGAAACAAAGATCTTTTGTTAAGGACGAGGGAGATTCGCGTCCTCTTATTGTTTCTACCATGACCATATTCACTTGTATTGTTATTTTTGAATCACTACTGTAACATTATAAAAGATGTAACTACTACCAACACTTGTATTGTTGGCTCGTGCTAAAATGTAACTATTACTAACACTTGTATCGTTGGTTCGTGCTAAAGATCAAGAACATAATAAAACTGAAGCAAAGCTACTAGCCTATTAAAATGTAAACCATTGTTAATTTGTACCTTCTGGTGATGGTGAATAACTATAATTTTAAAATCTTCTCTTAGTGATGTTCCTGGAGCCAACAAATGGTATATTGAACTGGCTAAGATGATACCATAAATGCTTAATTAATCCTCCTTATGCATAGGTATAAACTAAAAAGGTAAATTTTTTGCTGTGTAATATGTAAATTACTTTAACGAAAAGGTGGAAACAGAAAATCTATGAATCATCATTGTCATGCCATAACCTAGTTTTTTCTTTTCCGCTCACACTAGATTAAAGTTGATTCAAGATTTGAAGTTGATTAGTTCCTATAATACAAAAACATACACCGTATAATTACATAAGTCCGGTCTAAAAAGAGTGGTGTCAAACAGCCCTACCTCTACCTTATGTCAGTAGAGGGACTATGTTCGACAAAAAATCACCGTCGTGCCATAATCTAATTTCTTTTTCTTTTCCATTCACATTTAATTAGGCTTGATTCAGGATTTGAAGTTTATTAGTTCCTTTCATACAAAAATATACGTTGTGTAATCAAGGTCCTGCAGGCGTTACCCCTACCTTATGTTGGTGGAGAGATTGTGTTTGATAAATTTTCAGTTCAAGTAAAACATCTCAAA
This sequence comes from Withania somnifera, assembly GCA_039654485.1. NCBI lineage: Eukaryota > Viridiplantae > Streptophyta > Magnoliopsida > Solanales > Solanaceae > Withania > Withania somnifera. Next base: position 2,933,387 of record JBDJHY010000014.1, on the reverse strand, counting down.
AATCATGTAGTGTTGTGAAACAAGTCCTGCGGAGGTAGGTAGAAAAAGAGACAGAGGGGCGTTTCGAGAATCGAACTCGGGTCCTCTCACACCCAAAGCGAGAATCATACCACTAGACCAAATGCCCTTGTGAAATATGTGCCTACCAGATGCAATCTGTTTGGGAATCGTTAAAATGACTACTGTTAATAAAAAGATATTCTTACTAAAATAATTTGACGTTGTCTATTGCACCAGCAGATAGTGTTTCTGGAGCGTAGCCTTAGTAGTTTTCTGAATAACATGATATTCGAGTCAGGTTTTGCATATCTCGACTCTGTACGATCGCCATAAGTTTGACCAACACAAGTCTACTTAATGTTTTTGCCTCTTGTAGTCGATCCTCCAAAAGGTTGTTGACACCTTGATCAAACCAAAGGGAATGAAAAGGAACTCATAAGATTCATACCTTAAGATCCATGAGAGAAGTTGTCTTTGATTCAACCCAATTAACCCCTTTGCAATTGACTTCGTAAAATCGAGAATCTTATTTAATTTAATAAAAAGCCTTACTAGCAAATTGAAAGAGTCTAGGACAAGCAAAATATGATACTATTAGGTTATCTATGCACATTTAGAGATAACCCTTCTCTCCGTAAGTATTTATTGAGATATTAACCTAAGACCTCATAGTTATGTGCACCGTATATAATTTTATTAGATAATAGTGGTTACAAAACATGGTCTTGTTGGCTGTCTATAACTCCAAGATATAGTAACATGAACTTCCACTTTCATACGTGCAATGCTATTTTCATTTGTACATGGGAATGCCATTAACAACAATTTGTAAAGGTTATTGCCAACCACCCTATGTTGCTGCTCCAGTATCATGAACACAATTTAGTAGTCTCACAGCACCAAAAAGGATCACAAAAAACACTAGTAATATCATTCTTAGTAAAAACGACTGTTTAATCTTCATCCTTGATGATCTTGGTACCATGACCCTCCAATCCGAGTGGCGAAGTCAAAAGTGTCATTAAGAGTGTTTAAGATATAACACACACATATATATAGTATAATTTTTCAGCAAGGGATATTCAAAATGAGCATCCAGAGCTACATGTGGTGATGCCTCTGGTGGGATCTCTCCAAAGAGAGTAGAGCTCCTCCTTTGCATCCTCATCGTCATTCCTCTTAAGAGCAATACGAAGTCTGATCCGCCTTGAAACACTACGAATGCCCCTGCTCCAGATTTGCTTGTTGAGCTTCACATCCACTCTGACATCCTTTGTGCCCATAGCTTTCTGTGCAAACTTTATCATCTCCTTGATGGCTGTAAGGGGCCTTCTTCTTGAATGTGCTATTAATATTACAACTAGTGGAATGTTAGCCACATCAAACAAAGCAATATGAAATGATGATAATTCCATTGTTTCAGCAACAACTAAAAAAGGCGCAAGTAACTAAACACCAGAATACAACTGATATCTGTCATCTCAATACATCTCTTTCACAAATACAGCTAATACCCATCTAATACAACGTTACGTTTCATAAAAACACAAATTGTATCTACGTTTGGTAATTATGATCCTATAGCTACCAAGGGGTAAATTTCCCATCAAAACATTACCTGATTAATCCAAAAGAGATCAACAATTAGCTGACTGTAGATAAATTTTTTACGAACACGGATCACCGCAATTTCAAATAATGCACTTGCAAAACAAAGACCTCAGATTCTTCGATGCTTAATATAATGCACCTGCAAAACAAAGGCCCCAGGGTGGTCCTCAGGGTGATCCCCGAATAATTCTCTCAGGGGGGTAGTTCTCTCAGGTGGTCGCTGGTAATTCTCTGATGCTTAAGTTAGTATGACCCGGCTAATTTTGCCATGTTTAAGTAGTATTTAGCTAAGAAGGAATTTCAATAGTATGTGAGAGTATCTTTGCTTTTGATCCTCTGAGCCTCTTACCATAACTCTACTATTTAATTAAGGTCATACTATGATTCCTCTGCCATTAATAGTATTTATCCAATTATAGTAATTATCTAAATATACTAATTGTAATATTAATACATTTAATGACTCCTAGTCTACTACCATTATTCTACACATACATATATTAAATTTGAATTATTATACATATATTAAATTTGAATCACCTAAATAATGAACAAAGTCTAATTCAAATTCCTGAGTGAATCCGCCACCTATACCTACTTATGAAAATTTCTCGTTGAATTTCATCTATTTTGAAAAATAATGTGGTGTTTGATTTATAATTTAAAAATTTATATAACTAATATATACAAATTATGAGAACATTAATATATTATCCTATGTTGGGTAGAGATGGAATACCCTTATTACTAATATCTTCATAATTCTAAGTAGCTGATTTTGGGGCGAGTTACGTAAGTATTAAATTCTGCATAAGTAATATCACTTTTGATAACTGGCTAGAAGGTAAATTATATATATATATTATTTCATGTAAAATAGAACGTAGAATAACTTATATAGGTATAACTAATTCCCTATATAACTATTATTTGATAAAATAATATGTAGGTTACTGCGTAACTTTAGAAACAAGTTATCCCAGGAGAATAAAGTAACACTGCAATTCCGAAAATAATTATTCCACGTATTTTATTCTATTCAAACATCAAAGGGAAAAGGGTCAAATTTACCCTTTACTTTTAAAAATTGGCTAACTTTTTACTTAATCATCTTCTTTGGGCAGATATACCCCTA
>JBDJHY010000014.1:2896902-2908618 GCA_039654485.1 Withania somnifera | reverse complement strand
TAACTTTGTCCACCAAGGTTAAAGTAATGTTCTTTTAATAAATACTATTATTTTCACAATTAATATCTTTTTGATGAAGAGCTCGATTAATGCCTTTTGAGGAACCTTGCTACTATTATCTGAAGTATATTTTTCATAGATGGGAAAGAAATTTCCATCCGAGGTCACTTAAAGAAACTGGTTTTCAACTAAAATTTTACAAAACAGAAAACATTTGATGCAGCAAAAGCTTGAGATACGGACTATTGCCATTCAGAGCTACTCAATCAACAGCTGAGCCCCTTACTTTGAAAATTTTAGAGGACAATTCTGATAAGTGGCTCTCTAAAAAAATTTGACTTTCTAATAGCTTCTCTTACTGGAAATGAAATACCATCGGCAGACCGGTAGACACAATATGCCATTGTTGCTTGGAATTCCATTAATAGCACTCACTTGAAACAAAATTTTAAAATGAACATATGGGTTCACTCTAAAAGATAGTTGGGTGCTATCAATTATCACGTGATAATCGTTTTAGTTACATTAAGTTTACAATAATTTTAGCTTTATGAACACCCATACTTGTAATTCTATTTGCATATCCAAACTCTAATAGTTAGGGTTCTGTACTCTTATAGAGACACCCGAACACGATTCCTTGCAATATTGCTACTTAATGGACATGTATGGAATACTCAATCAAGAAAATTTTCTAACGACTCTTTGAATAGAAATCTTCATGAATCGTCTACAAAGGATCCTAAGTAATCATTACGAATCTTAATCAATACTTTCTAGGTCTGACCAACTCATCCGAACTTGGCAGTATTTATCCTTGAGACACCTGATACAAAGGATTTATCATTTAGTCCTGCATGCCTTTTGTTTTCTTATGTGATATACATAAATTTAGACAGACACATATATGTAAAGAGAGAGATATACAACAACAACAACAACAACAACATATCCGGTAAATTCCCACCAAGTGGGGTTTAGAGAGGGTAAAGTGTATGCAGTCCGTACTACTACCTCAAATGTGAGGTAGAGAGGCCGTTTTCGAAAGACCCTCGACTCACGACAAGAGAGAGATATACAAGATAACAAAATAGATGCCATGTGCACCTCTAGAAAATGGACTAACCTGCAGTGCAGTTTCTAAGTCTGAAGGTGAACAATCACCAGAAAAAGTCCTCATATATGCTCCAAGTTTTGTACCAACTTCAGCCCTTTTTCCAGCAAGCATATCCATGAGTACCGACGGTCGATAACCAAATATACCAATTTCTCCAGCAATCGTTGAACCCATTGAACATGAAAAGTATTCATTCTCAGGGAGTTCAGACAAACCCCCATATGAGAACCCTGTGAATAAAACCTATTTAAACAAGATGTTAATAGGAATAACAAGTACCACATCAACTTGGACTCAAAGAACAATGCGTTTCCACAGTTACTATTCCATGAGGTATCTTTTTTAGAGCTTGGCTTGGTAAAGAAAGCAGAAGCCTAGTAACTAGAAAGAAATCAAGAACTTAATAATCTGCAATGGCACGTCATTAGGGCAGCCAAAAGTGCTGCATATGTTTCATGAGCATCCATAATGTAATTTTTTACCAAACTACCCTCTTAAACGACAAGAGGGACTATCCGCAACATTAATTCACTAGTCTATGACAGCATCCCAAAGGAAGGTTGATAAGAAAACTTTATCTCCAAATAGAAATAAGACATGGAAACCTCTGAATAGAAATCTCATAAAGAGTCTCCAGCTTAACCTCTGTGCCTAGGAAAATTTTACCTGGTCATCAAGGAAGTCCGTAGATTTATAGCAAACTCGCATTCCATTTGATAAAATCAACTCAGTGGCTCCAATATTGGAATATTCAAGCTGCTGTACTACATGCCTGAAACAAGAAATTAGGCTCAGTTTCGGCCTATATTACGACAAGAATGAAACTGAAACTGCCACATGATCGCTTTTCCTTTAGGAGAGCAGTTTTGTAAAATTTGATGATCAAGTCTAAGGAAATGTTGGAGTAACAGAAGGTGCTTAAACAACTGCCTACTAAGTCAATGTGGGTAAATTGTCTGCCCCGAGAAAATCATTCATCAGGATTGCTTTGCTGTAGGTAACTAGCATCCTAGGGTATTTTCTTTAGATGTAGGTGGAACAACTATTTTGTTTTTGGTCTTTTACGTCTAAGAATCCTTATGGCCTCAAAGACTAATTCAGGAAAGTCAGGTAATACCACTTAGTTAAATCTCTGAGAATGCAAAGAGTGCTGATAAACGAAGCAACAATCAATAATTTGAACGCACTTCCCAATTTTGCCTTCAATATATGATGGATCAGTACTGTAACTCATCAAAAGAGATCAAGAGTTTTTCAATTGTTTTTGGGGGTAGGTCAGGCTTAACAGTTCCCTTTGACATCCAAGTTCTCTAAAAGAGAATAGATTTTCCTGATGAATTCTTAGGCTTAGAGGGATATGCTCTTTGACATCATAATTTTTTTTTATTTCATTTTTTTCACCGGGGAGGTCCTTTCTCTCTCCTCTTTCACCAGTGAGTAGTGAGTTTCCCTTTTTTTTCTAGGTAGATACCTCTTAGAAACCAGTTAGCATGGAAGTCATAGCCAGTTGGAATAATTGCATAATATATGCACTTCTTTATTTAAGTAAGATGCAGGTTTAACCTTCTTTTTAAAAGCAAAAATTAATAGGGACCAAGTTCAGCTAAGATGTTTCAGTGAGCTAAAAATAAGCAACAGAAGTCAAATTGTACCTGAACAACAACCAGATTAAAATCTAGTCATGGGCATATGCCTTGGTAAATTATATAAGCATACTGTGTAAAAATCATGTCACAGCTCATTGGTGGCGCATAACTATCCAGGATGTCATCCCTATTTTGGAAAAAGAAATGATAGGTTCTCCAAAATAGGCATGCATATTTAATTTAAAATACAAAGTAGCAAATAGAAACAGAGAAAAATTTATTAAGGACATCTGCTAAGAATGATGCATTGCCTTGCAGATCACATTTACAAAGTGTCAAACCAAAATACAAAGGCATAAACACTGATGAACTGCATTTCAAAAATTTATAACAGACTGGCCCACATACAAACAATATATTTGATTGTGAGACTTCGTCCGTTACGTATGCAGTGCTAGTACAAGGTAAAATAAGAGATTATGAAAGTTAATTGTGATATAAGTTACCCTGGATCTGGCTCTGTACAGACAATTTCTTCTGGGATGTTTTCATCATCCCAAGGAGGAAGGTTTTTTTCTCTTTCAAGAGCATTAATCCTCATTACAACAGCTTTCAAATCATCCACTGCAGCAGTTGGTCGGGGCTCAATTGTTTTTATAACGCAGCTAGTTGAGGTCTGAAACTTCTCAGAGTATTTGGACACCTCAGATGCTGATATGTCTATTCAATCAAAAAAGATAAGGCAATATTATGATCTCCTCAATCAGGTGAAATGAGGACAAAATTTTCTTTCATTCCCTCTTTTCAACTCCTAAATACAATGCTGTTTTAGAAAAATAAGAACTCATAAATAAAAATGAAACACTAGCAGAAACTCACGGGGTAGTAGGGTCTTCTGGAGCTGCGCCTCATACTCTATCCCAACAACAGGTTCATTTCGAAGAAAATGCTACAAAGAGAAGACAAGATCACTTGAGACTCATACATTATGGAATAGGTGTATTCAGCTTTTTACTAAATTATATATATGTTTGATATTCACCCAATTGAAGAAGTTTGAGGCAAAGCAACTAGAGAGAAAGGAAGGGAAGTAATTAGAAGCACCTGCAAATATTCATCACGTAAGCTGGTTGATTGCATTTGATCTCTCTCCAAATATGCAGATTCAATCTCTGACATCAGCAGAGCGCGAACAACAGATATTTCACGTTCAGAAAAGCCATGAATTCTTACTCTAGCAACCTGGAACCAAGGTATTAGAAACAACTAGAAAGAAATATATAATTCATAAATATTTGGAAGCAGACCTCTGTCAACATTGACTCTAAGGCCACAACAGTACCCTTCTCCTTACAGGATGATGTCATTATATAGGCCTTAACTGGACGAACAAGGATATCCGCTGCAGCTGAGCAAGAATAAAAAGGAGGATCTTTGTTGCGAGATATTTTAAAAAATCTTTGGTTTAAAGCATGAAAAAACATGGATTCAGTGAGCAATTCCCGGTAATCTTTAACCGTCTTGAGCTCTTCCACAGGCATTTTGCAGCTGATCATCACTGCTGACTGTTACAACTCATTTCAAAAGAAACATCTAAGAAAAAACCAGAGCAGCAAAAAGACACAATACATTTACTGTGATTGATGAAAGATCTGATAATACTAACCCCAGCTGCCTCAGATTCCACAAAGCATGAAAATCGTGGCTCATCGTGTGATGGAACCGAGTAATATGGTATAAGAGGAGGATCAACTGCTGAAATCTTCTGTCCAAAGTGAGCTTTTATCAACTCAACAACACTCTGCCAAAGAGAAAGGAAAGATATTAATATAGTTGATAAGTCTAATTTCAAAACTTTATGTAAAGATAAAATCTTGGACAACTCCATCTCAGTTATGAGTTTGATCCACTACAGTCTTAGGCAGCAGTTTAGGACTAGATAGGAAGTATTATTTATTCCCGTTGAATATGTCAGAAACCAAGAAATGATTTTGAACTGTTTATGATGTCAGGCAACTTAGAAATATATGAAATTTATATGTATGTATCACTTAAATAATTTCAACATGAATTACATGATCAATATTGCCATTGATGGAAATAAATCAGATAAATGGGACAGACAGTAAGGGGAAGTATGAAATATTTCTGTAAGGAGGCAATAACAGTCCACGAACCTGTGTATCAGAAAAGTCGCCAACAGCAATCACGGCCATATTCTGCAAATGGTACCACTTCCTGTAAAATTGCTTCACTATCTGAGGGGAAACTGTTCGGATCACCCTTTCCAGTCCAATGGGCAGCCGCTCAGCATACTAAAAGAGAAGGAGATGAGGACAAGAGCAGCCAGTTGAGTATAAGACTTCAACAACATGGTTTAAAATCAGCAGCGGAAGTCAATATACAAGCTCTTTCAATTATTTTTTGGTATATTCACGAGTACAGTCATACACATTGATTGTCCCAAAACAAAATAAATTATAAAAAGAGAATAGCTGGTAGCATTGTTTTCTTATTAAAATATAATAGTAATAAAAAAAATAAAAACTGAAAAGAAAACAATTCATAGCTTTATATGCAGACCATTTCCATCTTGTTAAAGAGTAATATAAATAGCCATCTTATTGTGCTTTATATTTCTCTCTACCAAGTGCAGGGCATTAAAAAAACAGTCACTGTTTATGGGTGGAGAAAAGGACAAGTGGAACTGAGAGAAGTCAAGAAGAGCTAGAAATGCTACCTTTGAACCTTCCATCATGAGAACCCAATGTGCATCCTGCATCCTTCCATTGGCATTCCTGGTTCCTCTATACTCTTCCATTACTGCTCCTCTTTCCTTTTCCAAGTCATCCGGTGACACTCTGACCTATATATAGCAACGTCAAAAAACAAAAGTTGATATGATCTAAATTGATACATGAAAAAGGCACTAAATGCACCTCTGAACTGAACTCGGCCAACACTGACATCGCCTGAGACAATAGTTCAGGTTTGTCTACAGGGACAAATAGCTCATAAACAGTTTCATCGGCAGAAGTCACTGCATTCTGGCAAGCGCCAAATTCTGCCCCGATACTCTCTAGAAACTTAACAATATCGTGATTTGTGTATTTCTCTGTGGCACTAAAAGCAAGATGCTCAACTATGTGAGCAACTCCACGTTCTTCCTCTTCTTCTAAAACTGAGCTGCAATGGATTAAGATCTTGAACATAATTAGCACGCCAACTATCTCTTATCAAAAGAACTAGCACGTCAACTATCATAAAGGAAGAAAATACTACTAAAATACGCAACAATGAAGCAAAGTTGATGTCAAACGACTGCCCAAAAGAAAACAAAACCAGCTAAAGAAATACTCAAGGGCATGGAGGCTCACACTTAACAGGCAAGTGTAATTATCAAAAATAAAAGTGAACTCTTAAAGGCAAGTTTAGCTCAGTTGAGAATTTTATTAACTCCCATTCCACTCCTAATTTTCTTCCCATACATTTTCTCTCAACACATAAAATCATGCTTGTGATTTACCTTGCATCGTCTGCCAAGAAAATTATTTTTCCTTCAAAAACTTTTAATAGTATTTATTGTGTCCTGGTCTCTTTATCAATTAAGTCAAGAAATATTCGCAACACTGACCAATAACAGGCCTTCCTCTTTTATTAACTAGAAAGGAAAGTCATTCTAGAATATTGTTCAGTTTCAGAATTTTAGCTCTATATCCAAAGAATTTTCTTGCCAATATAAGTTATGTTGCTTTTCTTTCAATAAATTAAGGTACCTCCAGCTTATCAAGGACATGACCTTAGATAGGAGGTTGTGGAGAATTAGGATAGAAGGTTAGTAGGTAGTATAGCTTCTTCTTGTCTATCCTTCCATCTTAGTAATCATAGTATTTCTCCTATGTCTCTTATTCATCGACTTCCACCACTACCTACTGTCTTTTGTGCTTGATTATCGCACTATTTTGTCGTAGTTATTGTTCCTCTTTTTCAAAATGCTTTGACATGATTTCTTCTTTTTTTCGATTTGCTTTGATATGTTTTTCCTTAAACTAAGGGTCTATCGGGAAACTCCTATAAACCTCCCACGGTAGGGTACGGTCTACATATCCTCTAGCCTCCCCAGACCCCACTAGTAGAGATTGCAATTGGTATGTTGTTGTTGCTAGGTAAATTATGGAACCTAATTCGGATAACTGATGATGCACATTTTTTCCCTTTTCACTCCTTATTTCTTTTTGGGAGGGGGGGCAGGGGGATCAGTCCATCGAATGCCTTAAATGAGCAAAAGAGGACAAATTTCTTCACCTAGTAACTAATATGGAAAGGAAAAAAGGTTTAAGGAAGAGTAAGAGACGAAAACGAAAGAACATCATCTAGATGTATGCAGTATTGTCTTATTATGTTTCTCCAAAGTTTAGATATGATTTGTTTCACATAGTGATGAATGGGATTTCTTTACAGGACGCATATTACGTGAATGTAACTCCTGATGAGACAATACTGAAGGACAGATATTAAATATCGAACAAGCTACGCAATCTAGGTGTATCCTAGTCATAGAGAACATCACAAAGCAGCACTTCAAAATTAACAACACTAAGGTCTAGTCTCTCTTTCTGACAGAGTGATACAAAATGAATGAACAAACAATCAAGAAAGTTGCAAAGGAATAGAGTTTCTTTTTAACTATTATCTGGAGCTAATTACCACAATTCTAGTTTCCCATATGCCATTATGCATTAATGGTGTTACCACCTTATTCGTAAAATAAATATGTCGAAAGCTCCTCCCCGTTTTAGCCCCAAAGAAGGCGTCTCAAACCAAGAAAAGTAGTTGATTTTATCTTCTGCTGCAACAGCAAGAATTTAATAAGGTTGACAAGAGGGAGTTGCTCGGATGGTAAGCACCCCACTTCTAACCCTAAGTAGTGAGTTTGACTCACAAAGGGAGCAAAAAAGATGGGAGCTCCTAGAAAGGGGTTAAAAATAAGAATTTAATAAGGTTTTCATTTTGTACACCGATTGTGCAAGTGAATTTTACTTTATTATGTTACTGGATATGTACTCTAGAAAAAAAAATGAAACCAATTTACATTACTCTAATAGAGAAGTCGAAAAAGTTACCACACAAGTTTGTCCAATTAAATTCTAAACTAGTAATTTCTATTAAGTTCTGCCTTTTATCTTTCCATTCCATCCTTTCAGATAGATTGAAAAGAACCATGATTCACCTTAATGGCCAATGTATATTTGAAAAAGTAAAAACTCTATCTTGATCTGAATGAAATAGCATTTCTCTTCTGCATGTCCATCGAGTTCAGAAAAATCAAAACATCTCAGAGAGATAGCCAGATACTCCAAGTAAATATTATTCATAATGTCAGTTTGCGTAACCTGATCCAATTTAGTATTGTTAATGAAGGTCGGCACTGCTAGCTCCGGTAACTTTATGCAGACAATTGTTCAATTTCCATGTTGCTACTCAACCCCATGGGCGAATTTATTGCTAAAATACAGGGCGCATGAACTCGTAATCTTCCCGTAAAATTTGTAACTTTTTTTGAGAATATAAAATTAGTTATTTTATATATATTTTTTCTAAAATTAGTATAATACTATATACCGGGTCACATGCTACAAGACAGCTAAATGGTGTACTTGGTTGAATATTGAATTATTTATCCAGAATATTCGGGATCAATTTTCACTTAATACAGTTTTTTCCTTCAATTTTAAGTGGTGCACACATTCTAGAAATGCTAAATTCTCCTCTGCTCAACACCCATATTCGACATTGAGTAGAACAATGGAAACACAGTAAACTTGCACAACTCTATAAAAACAAACCAATGTATGCTCAAAAAATCACAAATATCCCACAACTATAGAAACAAAAGTTAATCATCAAGAAGACACCTAAAGTAACCATAACATGTTCACTTTACCTACCTGAACTGTCACCACCTATTTATAAAAAATAAAAATAAAATCTCAACTATAAATTATTTTCCTACCTGAAAGATATCATCATTGTTCAAATAGAAAAGTTAAAAATTAATTGTTGAAGTGTAAACTCCCACAACTAATTGCTACAACACTCGAAAATGATAGCTACATATAAAGTTGAGTATTCATATCTTTCTTTCTTTTTTGGGGTGTCCATTCGGTGTCTAGTACCTGCATTGGAGCCCAACTAAATTCGGATTCGCCCGCCAAAGTCCCACATTGAGGAGTAAAGTGCTCCCTAACAAAAACGACTCCGTACCCAGTGAGACTCGAACCTGAGACCTCTGGTTAAAAATGAAGGAGTATCACTCCACCACAAGACAATTTATGATGATAAGTTGCTTATTAATATCTCTATTGGTTCGAGCAGTATCATGTCACAAATCAATCACATTTTACATGAACACTATATCCCACAATTGTAGAAACAAACTAAGAGTTAACTTTCAAAAACACACATGAAGTAACTGTAAGATGTTCAATTTTCCTATCGCACCTGTCGCCAATTGTTTAAAAAAATTAAAAATACCTGAACTATCATTTGTTTTCCTACCTGAAACGCTGAAACAGGCCATCATCATCGTTCAAATAAGAAAAGTGATCAATTAATAGTTAAAACGTAAGCTCACACACCTGATAGCTACAAAACTCGAAAAAATGATAAGCTACATTAACAAACAGATCATCATCATCGTTCTAATATGATTGATAACAAACATAAAATAGCTAAAACATAAAAAAAAAAAAGTCGCTCCCGCTACTCACGGGACTGGAAAAGGGCCTGACCACAAGGTGTATTGTGCGCAGCCTTACCTTGCATTTCTGCAAGAGGCTGTTTGTAACGCTCGAAACCCTGACATACTGCACAGCAAACTTTACCCGTAAAACAACATAAAATTGGTACTAATATTTACAAAAAAAAAAAGGCTAAGTACATACCCAGCTTTAACAGCAAGTGCAAGTGCAGCTCTCATTTTAGGTTTAGAATTGGATCGAACATAGTAAGTTAAACCATTTTCAAGCTTCCCGTATTCAACTCCATGCGGTGTTTCAGATAAAACTTCATCCATATTCACATTTACAAGTTTCAGTGAACGGAATCTGTGTTTTTTTGGTAGTATCGGTGATGATTCCACCGGTAACAAATCCATTCTCCGGTGCCGTCTCCGGTCTCCAATTGATTTTTATGTTTTTTCAATTTAAGTACTCGGTATTGTGACGGAGGATCTACCGTAATATGCTGTGGTTATATATATTTTTTTGGGTGTCTTCCTTAGGTTCCGTACTCCCCCCTTATCACTTAATGCCTGAACACAGTCCAAATAACCCCAACAACACCGAGGATGACCCTATAATCAGCAACAATTCTTGCTGCTGCCAGGTATCGATCCCACGCCGGGTGTGAGGCACACTACAAGAAATGGACCCGGTGACCATTGAGCTTTTTTCAGTGATGCATGGACAAGCTTCTACTTTTTCTTAATCAACCAACAGCGTATAGCATTGCCTCTTTCTTGATGTGTTTATTTTACCTTTCTCTTTTGGTTCGTTTAAGTAAAAATATTTTTTTCTCTATTTGCTAATTTTTGAAACTCAACTTTTATGTTTAAGGATACCTGTATTTGATATATTTTATTTATTTTAAATTTAAAATAAAAAATTTTAATTTTTTTTTTATTTGATGTCAAGTAAAAACTAGAAATCAAATTGAAACTGAGTTGCATATAGGATCCAAAACTTTGTAATGATCATGTAAGATTATCTCATATTACTTTATCCATTTAAATTTGATTGTCTTTTATTTTAAATTTTTTTGGAAAGTATAGCTTTTTCTTTCTATCTTTCTTCTTTATTTATTTTTTATAACTCTTGGATTTCAATTTTTTATATAATATTATAATATTTAAATAACTTTTTTATTTTCTCAAATCTTAGTCATCAAGTCAAAACCTTTATATTGAAACAGGGAGAGTATATTGTTGTGATTGATGCCTTCGTTTTTATTCGACTTGTAGTTATATTTTGTGTATAGATAGCATTACGTTACATGAGTTACCAAATAATGGTCATTTTTTATATTTTAGATGCCCACAAATATATAATACACTTTAATATTCAAAATACGCTTCTACTTATAGAGTTTTACATAAATTAACTAGTTTAACTTTAAGGGCTACAGGATTTTAGAAAAAAAGTCATAAAAGTTCATATACATAAGACGCCTATTCGTTTATATTTATCTATTTGATGCAAAATCAAAGTGCCAAAAATTCAACCTTCAATCATGTAAATCATCTAACCATTTTGTAGCACGTCCATCCCATATTAATTGACAGATTTGTTAAAAAATTTAATCCTAAAATAGTTATTACTTAGATAATCAAGAATCAATTAGCATTTTTTTTAATTTTACCCTTAGTAATCAATATCGAGAAATTTGAGTATGATGCAAAGAGATTTTTTTTAATTAAAAATAAATAATAAATAAAAATAATTTAGTTAAACTATATTTTAATTAATATTTTTTTAATAATAGTAAAAATACAAAGCTTTCAAAGTATTATATTAAATATATATTTATTTACAATAAAACATCTAATTTTAAAAAAAAAGATCATAAATCAGGCTTTAAATTCTCGGCTGGTGCAAATAAAGTTATGGATGTAAATCCAACGCCACCGCGCAGCTAAAAAGCTGAATCATACATGTCCTTCGACTAAACTCACATGTTATTTGTGCAAACATGATTCAGCGTATGCCATTCACCCTCCTAAATCTCCAAACAAGAAAAAAGCAAATATAGGGATAAACCAAATCATTTACTAGATTAAAATAGGAAACAATATTTTAAACCTGCTTAGTCAAAGTTTTTGTTGGGTTAAAAAAAAAATTTAAAAGAAGAAGTACTTATTTAAAGAAAATGAAGTGTTTGTTCAAGTTGTAAATAGAAAACAACCGTTACACAGGAACAAATTTTTAAGCTAAAAAAAATAATTATTTCCTAAAAG
>JBDJHY010000014.1:2873288-2893666 GCA_039654485.1 Withania somnifera | reverse complement strand
TTAATACAAAACATGTCCTAAAGTAAGGAAATATTCTCCAAAATTCTTTTCAACCTCACTATCTGACCTCGACTAAAGTCTCGACTCCAAAGCCCCAATCGGAAATCAGGACTCGATGCTTGATTCTAATCCCAAACCTGACCCTAGATCAGAACTCGACTTTCGATCCTGATCCCAACCCTCACCCGATTTTGGCTCCCGATACCCCCCTGATTCGACTCCCGACTTCTAGCCGGAACCTAGGTCAGTGTCAGGTCCGATGCCAACATCGAGGTCGAGAGTCGCATCTCAACTTAAAAGTTGAATTCAAAGTTGATTATGAGGCTAATAAAAGGTATCTAGTTTGGTTATAGAGTTGGGTCTCGTATCGGGTCGGGAGTCGGTGTGGGCTTGTTATCAAAGTATTTGCACTAATTATACATAAACGCTGTTGAATAACACTTTCTTCCTACTAGCCAAAACATCAATAAATAAATAAACAAACCACTTACTTCGTAAATAAATATTTTTCGGGAAAACATTTTCCTTCAAACTGAACATCCACACACCCCATGTCTAATTTGGTTTTCCAACTGGATCACATGCTTCGGGTCAAGCCTTTTAACTCTCTTCCAAAGCCCAAATCCATTTTTCACCAAACCCCAGTACAGTGCACGCCTTATCAGCTTCCTATAAATTCATCTTAATTTCTCCCAATAAAAACCCAAACCCTAATATTCCAACCTTGGCAGCTCCAACGATTAACATCTTCTCCGACCACCGGTGACTCAGAAATCCGCTATGGGTAAGCTCCGGCCTCTCTTAATCACTCATCTATCACTGGAAATTTTTTCAATTTTTGCCTTTTTTTCCTGCCAAATTTTCAATATTTTTGCTATTTTTTCAACTGTTTACCATTTTTCATTTTTCTTGCCAATGTTTCCATTTTTTTGGCCATTTTGCTAATTTTTTCAAATTTTTGGGCCATTTTTTGTATGAACTAGGATAAATTATTGTGTAGTAATATGGAGCTATATTAAATGGATTCTTCTTCACATAGAAGTTTATATAGCCGATATCAACTATTCCCTAAGTTTGAATTTAAGTGTTTTAATTTGACTGAGCAGGGTATTTGAATAGGGACAATTATGTGTAGTAAAATGGAACTATATGAAGTGGAACCATATTGTTACCGTTTCTGTCCCAATTTAAGGGTTTTAATTTGTGTGGGAACTGAGTTTAAGAAATAAACATAGATATTTGAATATTGTGGTCTTTGATTATAGAGGTGTGTAGTCCTCAGCTACTCCCGCCGTCCCGATCAACGTCCCAATAGCCGTCCCAATTTAAGTGTCGTAATTTGATTGGTTACTGAGTTTAAGAAACAAAGATATATTTTTGAATCTCGCTTAAACTAAGCAGGTTTGTAGTTTTTAGCTACTCCCTCCGTCCTAATTTAAGGGTATTAATTTGATTGGGCACGGATTTAACAAATAAAGAGATTTTTGAATCTTGCTTTTTGTAAACTAAGCAGGTGTGTAGTTCTTAGCTACTTCCTACGTCCTAATTTAAGTGTTTTAATTTTATTGGGCACACAATTTAAGAAATCAAGAGAGATTTTTGAATCTTGTTCTTAAACTGAAGAGGTGTGTAGTCCTTAACTACACCCTTTGCATGGAGTTTAGAAAATAAAGAGAGATTTTTAAATTAAAATAGAGGTGTTTAGTTCTCAACTACTCCGTCACAATTTTAAGTGTCTTGATTGATTGGGGAAGCTTTTGAGAAATAAAGAGATATTTTTGAGTCTTGCTTTCTTAAAACTAAAGAGTTGTGTAGTCGTCAAGTACTCCATGTGTTACAATTTGAGTCTCTTAGTTTGACTGGACATGGAGTTTAAGAAGAGTTGAATTGTTGCTTTCTTATAATAAAGAGGTGTGTAGCTCTTTAAATCATGTTGTGTGAAGAAGGAAAGAGACATAAATTGGGACTGAGGGAGTAGTTTGCAATTGTGGGATAGTAGTTTTGCTACTTGTTGAATAGTATTGATTTGTAAATTTGATTTTTTTAACTCTAGGTAAGGTTCATGGATCTCTTGCTCGTGCCGGTAAGGTGAGGGGGCAAACTCCGAAGGTTGCTAAGCAGGATAAGAAGAAGAAGCCAAGAGGACGCGCACACAAGCGTATGCAATACAACCGCAGATTCGTCACTGCTGGTAAACTTCTTTTCTTTTTCTTTTTCTTTATGGTTGTTTACTGCCTTCAGCTTGAACTATATATGTAATTGAAAATACTTAAAAATCATACGCCTTTAACCAAGTCTGAATCTGGAAGTAGTTGTTTCATTGATACACACAATGACCTCAAACTTGAAACTGTTGTTTCTATGGTATTGATGTGCACCTGTAAATGTATATGCCTTCTGCAATTATATATTAGTCAAAAGTAAATGTATATGTATTTTGCAATTATATATTAGTCTACAGTCGCACATTCTTTCTATGATTATGGAGAGCTTAAATTAAACATATTCGAACTGTTAACTACTTGTAGGCATAAACACAATGATGTGTGTGTGTACGAATCTCTTATATATATTCAGATACTGTATGCAAGATTGTGCATTTCTGAAGGAGCTGATTTGTTGGTGTATGAATGTTCTAGTGAAATTTTACCATATCTGGAACCTCTCTAATAACCTTGAATCTTTGCTATGAAGCATTCTAGATGAGTTATGGGATTCTCAAAATCTAATAATATAATAATTAATATTGATGTGTTTAGTTTGAGTTCATTTCTTCTTCTTTTAGCTGTATATGCAGGTTAATCATTGTTGTTGTCGTAAACAAGTAGGTTAAGAGCCTGTTTGGATTGAACTATTTTATATAAGTGCTGTTAAGCACTTAATTAATTAATTTTGGAGCTAAAAAGACAAATAAGCCAAAAGTCATCTTTAGAATTCCCAACTTTTATGGCCTTTGGCTTTTGGCGTATGAACCAAAAACTCTTAAGTGCATCCAAACACTCTATATCTCTTAACAACTGTAGACATGCTTGTAATCATAATTATACCCTTATTATGCTGGTGTATGTATGTACAAGTGAAAATTTACCATATCAGGAATCTCCCTAGTACGCATTAGTTTTTCCTGCATCTCTAGTATGGTATACTAAACGAGTTTTCTTATTGTCAAATCGTCTGTGCAGTTTAGTTAAGAGTTTTCCTATTCCCTGCCCACTGTTGTATGATCTTGATACTAGATTTATTGTTGTGTGTCCACAACTAAACAAGTAGGGTAAATTTTTTAAGTTCTGCTTTATTTGCTGGGGAACGTTTTGAAGCTTCTCTTTTAGAGTTCAAAATTTGTGTCTTATGGAATGCTGTTAATGTCTGCTTGCAGTTGTTGGCTTTGGAAAGAAGAGAGGACCAAACTCTTCTGAGAAGTAGACACGGGCATTAGTTGTTTTTGGTTGAGAAGTTGATTCCAAAGTTTTCACCTTTGTTATGTTTATAAATTTTGATTACCAGACCCCATAATGAGAGAAGACTTAGTTTACTATTGGTATTTGTAGGATGGATGATTTATTACCTTCTGTTTTGCAAGAATTAATTGAATTTCCTTGGTCCTTTAATTATTTTTATTCATTGCTTGAATGGTTTTTGCTTTTCACAGTATGGATGACCACTTAATGTTTTGATTCTCAGACCTCGTAATGTTTTGCTCTCGTTTTCTTCTTTTAGCAAAATTGTATTCACTATTGGCTAACAGACATGGATTCAGGATTTAAGTTTGTGGATTACCTTAAACAAGGAAGTGACAATTAGGTTAAAGAACTGTTGTTTACACCTTATTGGATGCATATGGGTTGGAGTTCACTCTCATGTTTATATTGTAGTGTGAGTTATTAAGTCTTATGCTGCTCTTGTTTTCTTTGTCAGAATTATTCTAACCAAATATAAGGGTTCACGTAATGAATTAGCACCTCAACAAGCATACTTTGATAATAAACTCGCTCTCCGTAAAAATAGTCAATTCAAAATTTGAGAATTTGAAGTTTGAGTTCCTTTGGTGATTTCATATCCTCAATAGAGTGTAGCAGGAAAAGTAAGTTTTTCTTTAGGAATTTTTTTGAGTAATGTACATTTACGCGAATTTATAAGCAATACATGGGTTAATGACAATGAAATATAGAGGAAATAAAATTTTCTACTCTTAAAGAAGCTGCGGGATTCAATATCAATAACTACGTCTCAATTCCAAATAAGTTGGGTCGGCTGTATCAATCACATTGAAAAAAGAAAACAACAATGTGATGAGACCAAGATTCTTTATGACTTGCACCAATAATGCCACTGATGGCAATGGTCAACTAAACTAGCTCCAATACCAACTTGAATTGAAGCAAATTTATATATAATAAGTGAATAGCATATAAGGAACCTACATTGCTTGGCTGCATATGAAAACGATAATCCACGAGGTAGTTGTAGGACTCTCGGACTTTTACAGTTCATTATGAATATTTTGATCCCGAGTGGCTGATTTCAACTGATGTTCGAGAAGGTAAGTCGTGGCTAATGATGCATGTAAAGCAACACCATAGGGAAGTGCAGCTTCATTGACTCTGTAGAAAGGGGAGTGTCCTGACTCGGATCGTCCTTTAGTTTCATCAACCATTCCAAGTAAGTAGAAGTAACCTGAAATCGCCTCAGCAAAGAATGAAAAATCTTCTGTCCCCATCGTTGGTTTCCCTTTTATGATCTTGTAGATACCTGGCATCTGTCCTGCTACGTTTAGGAAATGTTCATGTAAAGCTTTATTATTTACTGTCACCGGGTAAAACGGCCTATTTTTGGTGTCAAAGTCGACTGTTGCATTGCATCTTTTTACAGCAGCTTGTCTTGTGATAACCTGTTGAATTGTTTCCAGCAGAAATTCAATCAAGAAAGTCGAGTTTTATCATTCATTATTCATAGCACATTCTTTTTGTGGAACACCCTTCAACAATCACATGATACTTTGAGTGTTCAAAATACTAATATTGAAAGTATACCTCTACGATTCTCTGTTTAAGTTGCGAGAAACTTTCTTTTGAGAATGCCCTGAAAGTTCCACCGATTGTGACAGAGTCAGGTATAACATTAAATGCACCGCCACCTTTGAACTTTGCAACCGTAACAATCTGCATACGAATAATTTATTTTACAAGTGTTACTATTCAATATACCACTTACTGCATCGATTCCAAGAAATTCTGAGGAAGCCAAAATAGATGTGTGGTCGTACAAGATTAGAAATGATCAAATCAAGAATGTAAGGTTCAAGCAGCACAGATGGCAGATAAAATGGGTGAAGGGCGTTTGTGGGTCAATGTCCTAATGGACCTCCAGATGCCCCGGTCCATGGTTTAGATGAGACAGAACTAAAATCATATACGGAAGTTGTCTCGAATGATCTACACTTTCTTGGGATCCACGCACACTTATCAAAAGATAGGATACTGTGGAAGAGCGATACCTATTAGTTGAGAATATGGTTTAGAGTTTTCTCAGGGAGGTTGTCTTTTGGAAGTTCATACATTTAGAAAATATAGAGAAAATTATAGTACTTTTTTCTTCGTATTTGCCTATAATATTGGCTTGAGATGAGTTTAATTAGAGTAACATGATTAGTAAGGATTTACGTAGCCGACCCTAACTTGCTTGGGATTGAAGTGTAGTAGCAGTAGTTGTACAGACAAGCTGCATAAATTGCACAACTGCTAGAACATATCCAAGTTTTGAGATATGTGTGCATGTGCTGGTATTCACATAAAACTAGATTACCGCGGGGGGTTTGTGTGTGTGTGGGGGGGGGGGGGAGCAGAGCGCACCTGTGAATCCAAGGGATCAGCTTCCCGTGAAACAAGATGTTGCAAACTAACTATAATGTTAGAAGCTGCTAAGATTGGATCTATCGTGTGCTGAGGAATTGCGGCATGACCTCCTTTTCCATTTATTACGGCCTCAAAGAAGCCACTGCTAGCCATGATAGTACCAGAACTGGCAGTAACGGTGCCAATAGGATACATGGCGGATATATGCAGACCAAAGATGGCATCAACATTGTCAAGTATCCCAGACTCAAGCATTTTCTTTGCTCCTGCACCTCCCTCCTCAGCTGGCTGAAAAACCAAAAGAATGGTTCCCTGCCATCAAAAAAGTTTTTCAATCCATGACTCCTAACGGCTAGCTCAACCATTTTTCATGTTCTTCCATATGATTGTTTATATATGCAGATCTAACTGTGTAATCCTTGAAAACAACCGTATTCATCTGACATGTGTAGAAGGCATTTCTGAGATAGTTACTTAGGTGGAAATCAACATCTAGGAGTGATCATCCTTTATAAAGCATAGTCGTACGATAGAGAAACAAATTCTAGTTTGTTCCCCAGTAACTACCACTCTATTAACAGAAAACTGGCCCAAAAAAGACTACCAGAACATTTTCCTTTCTATATACACAAACACTAATGATATTAGAAATAGATAGCAAACAAAACAAATACATATATATTCTTGAATCCAAGCTAAGGTAGAGAACTGCAATATGAACCTGCAAATCATCGCGCTGCTCCTGAAGAATCTTAGCAGCACCCAAAAGCATAGCAACATGAGCATCGTGTCCACAAGCATGCATCTTGCCCGGAATTTTACTCTTGTGCTCCCATTCCACTTCCTCCTGCAACAACCAACAATATATTGTAGGCAAAGTACAACACAAACAATTACATGTTAAAGAGTTTTACATCCGCAATTTACTCCTTATCCAACTCCCTCCTACCTCCCTAAAACAACAGAAAGCCCCCCTCCTCCCCCAAATTTGTCTAAACTATCTGACATTGACAAGAAACAAATACAACAACAATTACGCTGCAATCGCCAACATATTAGGATAGCCTATATGAATCCCTACAGACCATGTCGCTCTAATTAAGCTCATGTCGGGCCAATATAATTGCAAAACAAAAATGAAAAGTACTAATATGACTAAAACATTGATAAGAAAGGAATACAACAACACTTATGCTTTAATCTCCAACAAGTTAGGGTCAGCTATATGAATTCTCACAGACCATGTCACTACATTTAAGCTCATCATCTCAGGCCAATATAATTGCAAAACAAAAAAGTATTAACATGAATAAAACATTGACAAGAAAGGAATACAACAACATTATCCAACAAATTAAAGTCAGCTCTATGAATCCTCATAGACGTCGGCATGTCGCTTTGGTTAAGCTCTCACCTCGGACCAGTCAAAATAAAAATAAAAAGTACTAACATGACTAAAACATTGACAAGGAAGGAATACAACAACAATTACGCCTCAATTTCCAAAAAGTTAGGGTCCGCTACATGAATCCTCACAAACCATGTAGCTTCATATAAGTAGTCTCTCCATTTAAGCTCATCGCAGGCCAACATTATATCAAAATAAAAATAAAACGTACTAACATGACTGAAACATTGACAAGAAAGGAATACAACAATTACATCTCAACCTCTAACAAGCTAGGGTCAACTATATGGACCCTCATAGACCATGTAAGTTCATCTCAGACCAATATAATTGCAAAATAAATAATAAGTACTAACATGACTAATCATTGAAAACCCGATATCAACCAAATTAAGGTCGGCTATATGAATCCTCACAGACCATGTCACTCCACTTAAGCTCAGCTCAGGCCAATATAATTGCAAAATAAATACAAGAAATACTAACATGACTAAAACTTTGAAAACAAAGCAATATATGAGTACATTGAGAAACGCACATAAACCTGCAGAGCAAGAGCATCCATATCAGCTCTAAGAGCAACAAAAGGTGATTTTCCAGTCCCAATAAAATCAACACCAGTAACAACAGGATACTTGTAAGTAATCCCCATTTTATTAAGCTCAATTTCTTATAATTTACTAGTCTCAAGTTCCTATAATCCCAACTCAGTATTAATGTGTAATCCTCCTAATTTTCACCATCCAATCAAAAGGAGCTTTTTGCAAGATTCAAGAAATTGGCTGAAATATTAGGACTTTCAGACCATGCCATTCAATTTAAGCTCAGACGGGCCAACATAGTATCAAAATAAAAATAGAAAGTTCTAACATGACTAAAAAATTTCCTTAAGCCTAGGGTCTAAACAACATCTCTGCTTCTAAGGTGTGGATGCACTCTACTCTCCTCGGACCTCACTTCGTGGGACTACACTACTCTCCGATCCCCACACCATACTATGTGGTATGTGGGACTATACTACTCTCCGGTCCCCAGACCTCACTTTGTGGGACTACACTAGGTATGCTGTTGTTGTAACATGACTAAACATTGACAAGAATGGAATACAACACCAATTACAACTCAATTTCCAACAAGTTCGGTCAGCTATATGAATCCTCACTACCCATGTCACTCCATTTATGCTCATCTAAGACCAATATAATTGCAAATTAAAAAGGAAAAAGAAGTACTAGCACGACTAAAACATTGACAAGAAATGAATATAACAACAATTACGCCTCAATCTCCACGAAGTTATATGGACCTCACAGACCATGTAAGCTCATCCTAATCCAATATAATTGCAAACAAAAAAAAAGTACTAACATGACTGATCATTGACACCTCAACTCCTACCAAATTGAGGTCGGCTATATAAATCCTCACCGATCATGTCACTCCATTTAAGCTCATCTTGTTCCAACTAAATTAGAAAATATAAAAACAAGATGTACTAAGATGAGTGTATGACCAAAACATTGACAAGAAAGCAATATATGTACACATTTTAGAATAGCACATAAACCTGCATAGCAAGAGCATCCATATCAGCTCTAAGAGCAACAAAAGGTGGCTTTCGAGTCCCAATAAAACCAACAACACCAGTAACAGCAACAGGATACTTATAATAAATCCCCATTTTATCAAGCTCATTTCTAATAAGCTTACTAGTCTCAAATTCCTCAAAACCTAACTCAGGATTTTCATGTATAGTCCTCCTAATTTTCACTATCCAATCAAAAAGTTCAGAACTTTTTGCAAGATTCAAGAAATTAGTTGAAATATTAGCTAACTCTTGTTTGTTCAATAAGGAAATTGATAAGGTGGGGGTTGCTAAAAATGTACATAGAGTTGAAAAAGCAAGAACCCATTTCAAGAAACCCATTGAAATGATGAAAGGTGTTGAGTTCTTGGGAAAAAAATCTATGCCTTTTGCCCCCTTTTACTTGCAGTTTTTGGCAAATTCAGAATCAGAATCTAGACATAAAGTTCAAGTTAAGAGCAAAGTCATACTAAGGGTGTGTTTGGTAGGTGTGTGTAAAAACTTCAATCAATAAATTGAATCCAGAAAATGCTATTGGTTTGTCCGGTTATTGATTTTGTTTTAGTATTGTGATATTGTCGGTTTAATCCAAACCGATAATTTGGTAGCACTATACTAAATTATTATTTAATTATGTATTAATAGTTTCACCACTTTATATCTTATAAAATCTAATTTAATTTACTTTTTTTTAATTTGTATTTTCTCCTCCTCTTCTTCTCTATGTACTCCAACAATTGAAAATACAATTAAAATTTAATTTTTTCTCGAAATAACATTTAATTCAAGTTGCAAATAATGAATCAAGAAATAAATTATTTTATTTGTATTGCACTTTTATATTTCTTTTCATGCTAGTTGTTGTTGTCACTATTTTATAAAATTACATTATTGTCTTGTCGTGTCAAATTGCTAAATTGTTGGAGAAGTTTATGCGTATTTTCGGGTAACTCGAACCATTAAAGATCAAAAACAGGTAAAAATCTCTTATTGATATGGTTATTGGTTTAGCCTATTCAAAAATCGATAAATTAAATTGATAATACATAAAATAGAACCACCGATCAATGCATTCCCCTATTGTTTGGTAAGGTGGAAAACAATACAAAATATTTTCAATATTTTCATGTTCTATTATAACAATAGCATACTCAATTTAATTTTCACACGTGAGATCTGAAAGTAATAAAATATATATAGATTTTATCTATATTTTTATGGGACAAATAGGCGATTTCAATAGACTCTGGATTCATTTTCATGTTTGAGTGTTAAAAAATATTTTCTTAAGCAAACAAAAGAAGTAGGGAAGGAAAATAAATTTCATAAGTAACATTCTCAACTTATTGTCCCCTCCTAAACACCCCGATCACACTCCTGCCACCCCTTGATTGACCCACCCCGATCTCCCACCCTTTTTCTTTAGATGGTGGTACCCATGATATGATATTTATGATTTCTATCAGTACTACTTTTATTTTGATTGCAAGTTAAATTTAAGATAAATGATATGATATGATTTAGTCCATGGCTAATAATTATGAAAAGATCCATTTATATTGTCACCCATTTGGTAGTATCCCTAGTTATCTTATATATATTATTTGATCTTTATTTATTATTTAATTATTTTATATTATTATTTATTCTATCTTTTTAGAGTAGCATATCTTACTTTTTTAGTAGGTTTATCCTTCAAATTGCAAGATTACGTAACAAAAAAATAATACAAGTTATTTAAATATTATATTCATCAAAATAATATAATACAATAAAATACAATATAATACAATTCTTCTACATCAATATTTTGTTACATTCTAAATATAATATAAACTGATTAATGTTTGTAATTTGGTTAAATATGGTAAAATATATCTCTAAAGTCCGTTAAAAATATGTTAAGTGCCAACTCAGCCAATAACTCAAATCTAAATCTTATATTAGTTTAGAAATATTTTTTCTTAAATATTTTATACGTAAAAAATTAATATTTTTTGCTTTTCTTTCGGTAGGTTGTCAGAAGATGTTTGGGAAACGCAAGGAAAAACCTACTGTTCTCCTAGCTCTTGAACAGTTGAATGAGGTATAGACATTACCAAAAAAAATAAATAATTGAAATTAGCTACCAACTTCATTGCTAATTAATATGTCTCTAAATTGCTCGTAATTAACATAATTTTTTGATGATATGGAGCTATATGTTGTCGTTAAATAGGATTAATTAGCTATGCATTTTACTGTTATTGGTATTGAGATATGATTGTGTCATGTGCTATATTCATATGCAAAATTAGTTTTTACTATGAGTTAATGACATAATTGAGCCATGTGCTACTAACTTCATCGCTAATTAATTTACCTCTAAATTGCTCGTAGTGATGTTCGGGCTAGTTTGCGGGCGCCTCAACTAATTTCACTGGATATTTGCTGACTCTCACCCGCAACACATATCAGGTTATTCTGTTTATCAAAGCTAGAACAGATCAGAAAATCACCTAGTGTTTGAATTGAACTTGAAACCTCATGGTGTTCAACCTACGTTATTGACCACTAAGCCACACCTTTGGATGGTGTTTAGCTACAGCACTGTCCCTGACTTATTCCTAGCTGTGAGATTTGATCGTCTCATGTGCTATATTCATGGCAAGTTAGTCATTTTTTATGAGTTATGATATAATAGCTGCTATTGAAAAACATCTTAGTTTGGTTTGTTTGTAAGAAGATCTTTTGCTTTGAGATCACTTGTGAATTTTTGATGGAAGTGTTATTGCAACGTCAATAACAAACAAGTGTAATCCCACTTGTGGTTGTGGAGTTTGAGAAGGATAGGCTATGTGATCGGAGGAATAAGATGTACGCATTCCTTATGTCTAACCCATGATTGTATGGGATGAAAGTGTAATTGTGATGGGCAGACCCGTTCAGTATATCAACTTTGCCTTTGAATCTTATTGAAGTATGAACTTTTGTGTTTGAATGTTCCACAACTTTTTTATTGTGGTGGCATTCGTGTCAGGTTACACATACCTTAGACTATTCCACACAGGTACGGAATAACTCTACCTCCCACCTTGATAGTTATCCTTCTCCAGTTTCTTCTCTTTTCTGTATGTTCTGTTACATAGATGTTTTGTTTATGCTAAAACGCTGATCACATTTGAATTTTTTGTTTTCTTTAATCGATTGTCTAGCGCTTAGAGCATCTTGAGAAGAAGGTGAAAAGGCGAAAGAGTTATACAAGAGCTAAGACCAAGAGAGGTATCGATGAGTTGTTTGCTTGCTTCCTAAAAAATTTTCCAAGATGAACTTGCTGCTTAACAAGCGTGTACTGAGAAGATTTAAGAGAGGCAATAACTTGTTGCTTTCACATATCTTTGATAATATATCTACATGGATCATTGTGTAAAATAGATTTCTATTTTTGCTTAGTCTCAGGATATTTATGGATGCCACGTTTGTTACCACAATGTGTTAGCATGGCCCTGCACAAGGTTGAATATGCATAAATCGAGAAATGGTTCAAAATATCTGGTGAATCACTGAAGAGTAGTTTTCACCAATGTTGCTCAAACTTTTTAAAATTGTTGCTGCATATGCATTGGACTTTCTAAAATGCATCACTTTTGAAGTATTCAACACATATTCGTTAATATTTTTAAAGAGTCCGAAGAATGTAGGTTCTTGATGAAACATTTTGTATTCTAGACCCCAAAAAATCCTCTAATTCGCGGGAAGGTACTGAATTTTTTATTTAAATTTCTTTTGTAGGAATCTCACGTAAGAAGATTGCAGTCGATGAAAAACTCTGTGATCATAATTTCTAGTATTCATACTGAGGTTAAAATAAGAACTCTTCTTTGTCCTAGTAAAGCAAGAGAAGAGCTACCCTAGTTTAAGGATAGTAAATGGACACCCTTTTAATCTAAAAATTACATTACATTAGGTAAAGATAAAATTTATCCGAACCCAGGTTGACTTCTTTGTATTTTACTTCTTTATATTTTAAATTCACTTAATAAAAATCCTGATTCAGCTACTAATCACAAGCAACTTTTTTCTATTTGTGGGCAAAACCTTAGGGAGCAAATGGTAGAAGAAAATTTGAAGAATTTCTACAATTTAATCATTGAATGAAAGAAATATAGAATTTCAAATCTCCAAAAGGAATACAAGAGTGGATTTTTAAAAAAAGAAATCACAACCAGACGAATAAGAAGAAGAAAAATAGAAGGAGAAGCTGCAATGGATGCTCAACATATTGCTCAATGAATCAGATAAGTAATTGCCAAAGCAACTAGCAATAGCACATGAGCTATACCTTGGTCAGTTGCAACTCCTGCAAAAAAAATCAAACAAATAATACACCACATTAATATTTTTTACATCAAGCTATAAATAATTTTAATAAAAAATATAGCAAAAATTTGTCCATATACGAATAATATATAAAAATAATTATAGAAAATTTCGTGGGTGCACCAAAAGAAATAAAAAATATATGCCTATTTAGTGAGAGGTGGGATTGGGAAGACTCAATGTTGTATCTCGGAGGGATGGTCAAAGTTCATGCATTCTTAATCAGATGAGTCGAATTTAAAACTTGGGAATGAAAAACTTTTTGTGTCACTTAATGAACCAAATTTGTTCTCAAAGCTTTAAACTAAAGACTTCATATTTAAAATACAAGAATAACTATCATCCCATCACATCTTCTTGGTCATATATTTTATTCTTTTATGAGCCTAAAACAACACGGATTCAAATTAATCAACCAATAAGCTTCAAATACAAGATGGCTAAGACAAAAAGAAAAAAGTCATGAACTCTTGTTAGGGGTGGATCTAGGGAGCTGCCAAGATATTTACCCTAATCTTAACGAAAAATTATACTATATATAAAATTATAATTTTCTTTATTGATATTTACCTGAATCCTTAACGAAAAATTATACTATATATAAATTATAATTTTCTTTATTGTTTAATGTATAAGTTTAGATATTGAATCTCTTGAATATACCAGATTAGTGGTTTAGGAATTCAACATTCACCTTGACTTTCCGCATTCAAACTTCATGCACTATATTTTCACTTTTCGACATACTTATTAGTATCTAGATCTGCTATCGCCAATAGCGGACCTAGAATTTGAGAGGTTCAAAATACGAATTAGTGCACACAATAAAAAGGCAAACGGAGTTCTAATATTTATTAGACATACATAAAAGTAACTTAATCATACGCAAATAGTGTAATTTTCCATCAAAGATGATTCTGTTGAATCCCATAACCATTACCTAGCTCCAACCCTGACTACCCCCTAACCATTACTTATTTACTATTACTCAGTTTCAGTTTATTTGTCTCGTATTAAAATATTTTTAGTTTTATAATCTGAAATATTTTCATATAAAATGTTAAAGTTCACCAATTGAGAGAAAAGAAATAAAAAAAAAACATTTCTTTTAACACGGAGTAAGAAAAATAAAATAATGTGTGGACCATTTCCAATTAATGAAAATTCCTTTCCCCGCACTTGCCACTTGCCAACATGGAAAACATGATTGCTTGTCTTTATGTTCATTCCTAATTTTTCAAAATTTAAAATGAAGCTGGTCGTTGCTTTTTGACGTTATGTAGCTAATAATAATACTAATAATAATAAACTAAAATAATTATATAACCGTTGTTGGGGCTTTGGTTACAGCTAATTGGGCACGTCTCAATTATTTGGACTTTAATCAACCGTTAATCACCAGCCCCCTTTCTTTAATATGACACAAAAGACTTGGATAAGATGATCACGACGAATTTGGATTACTCAGATTAGTAAGAACAAATAGTTAAACCAAAAAGAGATAATAGAAAAATTATCAGGACGAGATTTTTATTCAAACTTGTGAGGCTTGTTTTTCTCTCACAAATTACTGGACCCAAATCGCATTTTTGGGTCTAAAATTTATAAAACATGAAGAATACTCAACACAGTCATTTCTTTTTATGATTTTTCAATTCGATACCTACATTGGAGTCGAACTAATTTGGCCGGAGCTACTTTGGCTCAAACCCAAGACTTCTGATCAACAATGAAGGAATAAGTACCACTCCACCACAACCTTCAATCGTCTCAACACAATTTCAATAACAAGTATTATATTTTCTGTCAGCCACAAGTTTCTCTACAGCTCAGATGCCAAAAACTTTCAACAAAGTCATTTGCTTCAATCAGAATAAGTCACAGATAGTAAGAAAGACTTGTTTATACATCTATGGCTTGATAAAACAATCAGATCTTTCACTGCATTAGTAGGAAGGTAAAGGTCAAACAACAATCTTCTGCCATACTATACTGCACCAGCAAGAGCTAAAAAGGATTCTCTTCCCTTCAATATCCACAAGCAATTAAAACATCGTAATGTCAAACCAGTCGTAATGCTGATCAATATCATGGCTATTCAGCTGCCCAGAATACATATACACACAGATGGGCACTAACTAAACGAAATCAGGTGTGCATATTGGATTTTGATAATGCCTTTAAGATCATTCAAGTTATTAAAGCAAGAACTAACTCCTATGCCTCTGTAAAGAACAAACATAGTAAAAGGTAAAAGAACACACGGAAAGCATGTGTCGAACTGGATTTCAGCCAATTTAAAGTTCAACCTCGGTAACTGAAAGAGGAACCACTGCTGGCAACTCTAAATAGTCAAAGTCATCTGTTATCCCAACCTGCCATAAGACAAGAAAAAGACTAGTTCAACAATGTGGTGGAAATTTTGCTCGCAAACTGTCTATCCACACCCAGTTTGTTTCTTTCAACCATTCAGTATTTGTCTTTACTTCAGCCTGCTACACATAACCCCTTCAACATTGAACCTTAGCACAAAAAACTAAATTATTTATTCCAATGGAGAAAGACGATATTTCCTATAAACAAGTTCAAAAGCTCCCAACAAGAAACAGTGAAAAATCAATAGAAAAACGAGAGGATTATAGGGGGGGCTAGGATCAGGTGTAAAGGTCAAAAGGGCTTGTGGGGGGGGGGGATGGGATAGAAAGCGTTGAGAGCTAAAGTGGACAATGTATAGCTTTCAAGCGGAAAACTTCTTTATTACAAAGTACAAGAAGTTGACCTAATTCTACTTTGATCTTTTTAAAATGCCTGATGGTGTTACATTAGTAAGGTGGAGGGACACTGTGTTTTAAAGTGGAGAGGGATCATGGTTGCAAAAGTCTTTTTAACTTTCTAATCCTCTTCTGATATGTCAAATGGGTGCATGATCTAGCAGAAGTTCACAATCCTATTCAAACAAACTCATGGCTCTGACAGATTTTGTTTCTTACCTCATTGTATAGGTGATCGAGTTGCTCTTTTGCTTGGGGGAAGTTATTAGAACACCATTGTCTCAACGTGAAGATGTTATCTGTATAGAA
This sequence comes from Withania somnifera, assembly GCA_039654485.1. Taxonomy (NCBI): domain Eukaryota; kingdom Viridiplantae; phylum Streptophyta; class Magnoliopsida; order Solanales; family Solanaceae; genus Withania; species Withania somnifera. Next base: position 2,877,382 of record JBDJHY010000014.1, on the reverse strand, counting down.
AATGTACATGATCGTTGAGAAAAAGAGCAATAAGGGAAGCATATGAGAATGACGGGATAATGCTGGAACAGTCAAACCTGTCCATCTATTAGCTGCCGAATGGGCAACTTCAATTGTCTTCTCTGCAAAAAAGAACTTCTTAAGTCAGGAAAAATTGGTGCATACAAATTGACTGCTGAATAATTAAAAATATTGTATCGTAAATACTGTTGGATCCTAAAAGGTCTGCTCAGAGTTCCTTACTCATTGCTTCAATAGTAGCAGGATCATTATCTGCATACTGCGCCAACTCTTCCTGAATAAGAAAATAATCTCACATTAGCTTTTCTTGAATAAAATCCTAACGAATATTTATCTGAATATCATATTAATTTCGTAAGATCCAAAACATCAAAAGGCAAGCCCCTCAACCTTAAGTTCCTTATGTTTCTGTTCAATAGCTTTCAGCTCATTCAAGGCCTCTTCTCTTGCATCCTAGTAAAGCCACAGAAGTGAAAAGTAGAAACAGTCTGTTAGTTCAACTTATCCATACAAAATTATCCTAGAGGACCATCTACAACTTGGTGTACTTACAGATTCTTCACGTCCCTTTTTCAAAGCCTTGCATTGTTCAACAAGTTCAGTGTGCCGCCTTTTGTTAGTCTGGAGATCAGTCTCAAGCTTTGTATATACAGTTCTCAGCTGTTGAATGAATATCATGTATTTAGCAGCTGAAAATAAAGATAACAAGCATGTGCAAAGATTGATCCAAACACTTACCTGGTTCCCAGCACAACTAGGCAGACTCCAAAAGTATACCTGGAGTTTTACAAGTCATTTAGCGTACTTGAGAATTGAGATTGATTGAAAAATAATCAACCTGCTTGAGATTTTATACTTGTGGCGGGGGAAACGCATGATGCTTTTATAGCACATAAGACAGGATCAACGTATGCTTAGGAAAGGATTAAAAAGATGATCCTGTTATAACACAATGCAGATATTACTCACAGAAGTCCCTATCTTGTCCTTAAACACAAGATCATCGTCCACCAAAGATTGGATAACGTCTTTCACTGACTGGCTGATAACACCTTTCTTAGGACCCAACTTTTCAAGTTCCTTAAGCTGAAACAACAAAGAATTAAAAATGTAATACTAATTAGATCATATTGCAGGAACAGTTATACCACAAATAAACAAAATGTGGTTTGTCCTCCAGTAGTAATGAAAAGATACTGAACTTACTCCAGAAGGCAACACATGTTCTTTTACAGATCATGAGGTCATAAAGAACGGGTTAAAAACAAATATACAAACAGAGTTTGGTGGATGAGGTAAGGTGAGACTCATTCTTGAAGACAAAAAACAGATACCACAAGAATAGCCTGGTTTGCTCATTTAAGGCATCTCCAGTATTATACAGGAGAAGACAACTAAGAGAAGATGTGACTCTTTCTTTCTGACTATCTGATAATATTGTGGTTAAAAATATCAAAGAACAGTGGCAAACTATTTCAGCTATTTCTACACTTTTGAGCTCTCTGGTTGAACATCCCATGCTAAATTTGGTTAGCAAAAAAGGTGATAAATATTTAACAAACCTAGACTTCTAAAAGGCCTTAAATAGATTTACTGTCCATTAAGATTCTTCCCTTCCATAAGTAATGTCATGGATTTAGCCTTCATGCATATCTTGCTAATTACATGTATTGCCGATAACTAATGCCTTTTTCACCATGGCATTCTTATCACCCACAGGTGAACACTGGTGCAAAGCATAATACATACTGAAAGAATTGTCACACAACAGATACAGAGAATAGGCAGGACGATGCTAAATTTCTCCAGATGTAGCAGGTTTCATGATAGTAACGGTTCCCAGGAAAATCAGTCACTAAAACTGGGTAAAAGGAAGAAATAACTTAAGAATTAGTTCATTCCCACACCTCATGCGTGTGTGTGGCATGCACCCAATACTAATGCACTAGTCAAAATGAATGGCATTGATCATTATTAATTCTACAGGATTTTGTAGCAAAAAACAAAGAGCTCCAGTGTACTCACAAGGAACTAGTATACTTACAAGGAAGAAATCTTGTGAATCATAAAAGATCTGCAGCATTTTTTCTCGTTTCTCTTCCAACGAAAGACCTCTTTTCTTCGACTGTGTCACAAAAAGCAGGATACTGTCACAAGATGCATATGCATATATGCTACTTACTTCAATTAAAGTTGGAGGGATAGAATTTAGTGTACACAGTAAACTTCTAAATCTAAAGGATTTACACCTTATATGTTCCAATGCCAAAATACTAAATTCATGGAAACTACTTAAAGCGCGTTAACAAAATTATCTAGGCAAATACAGGACAGTTAGAATAGCTATCTCACCATGATAGATCTCCTCAATGTTGTTCCTTTTCAGGTAACGACTTGCATAAATATTTGGAGAACTAATAAGACAGAAAACAATCCACACAGCCACCTAACTAACTACGATTCAGAACATCCGCAATGCGAGGCAGATATTGAATTGTAAGAGAACTAACCTCATCATATGAATCAGATAACGATGAGAGAAGAATAATTCAGGCTATAGAAACACATCCTAAAGTGAATCTGATGCATGAAAATAAATAATTCTCTGTATGTGTACAAATACAAACACATATATGAGTTCAAAAAGAGCGAAGGATCAAAAACACACCTAAATATCCTGCCTTTTTAAGTTACATAACTGAATTATCAGGTGAGTGAGTTTCCTAAAACTAAACTCTATCAACAACTATTTATTAAAACACACGTCAACTATAATTGCTCACTTTGACTACCTAAACAATGGTGATATTTCAAGAAGGAAAAGTGAAAAATTGAGGTGTGTTTTGACAAATAATTACTGATAGTTGAGATAGAAAACTCGCACACCTACCTAAATAATTGTGATATTTCAGATAGGAAAAGTGAACAGTGGAGGTATATTTTGATATATAATTGGTAACAGTTCATGTAGGAAACTCGACACCTATCTTAACAATGGTGATATTACAAGTAGGAAAAAGGAACAACGGAGAGTTGAAATGTATTTTTTGATAAATAATTGGTAATAATTCAGATAGGAAAAATAAATATGTTATAGTTCAGGTATGAAACTCAAAAAATAGAGTTACTCTGGATGTATCTTTTTCCATTAACTCATCTAATATGGATATTAAACTGTGATATGAACCAAACTGAGTCCGCAACAAAAAAATATAACAAAGGAAATAAGCTATTACCGAAATAGTTCATACAAATTATCCAAAAATTTTGTAATGGAACCAATGAACTTCATTTCCAGATTTCAACGCCGTGAAAATTAGATCCAGCAACATATTTACAGTCGTGAAAAGCCGCAAACACACGGAGAACTAATCCTCATCATATATGAATCAGCTAACAAAGAGAACACACTAACTGAGCTACAAAAGCGCTCCCTACGCTAAAATTCAACACATCTATGTATTCAAAAATGATGTTAAACTGAGATACTTACCTAAATCGAACCGAAAAAAAAATCACAAAAAATGCATCAATTACTGACACCAAAACATCTGAAAAATAGTGATGGAACAGGTCAATTTCATTTTACAGCAACGTATTTACGGTCGATCAAAGCAGCAAACAACACAGAGATCGATGAATACAAACTGATGAGCTAGGGTTTATAGAGAACACTGAAATGCTTACCATTTCGAAATAGCAATGATCGGAAGTTTAGCTTTGTTGCAGTTGAAGGTTGAACGGAGATGATTAGGCAAAATTAAGAAGAAGCGTATTGAAGAAGCTTCTAGAAGATATTTTGAAGATGATTTGATTTGGCGGTCATGTTTCTGTTCGCGCTACTATATAGAATTGAAATTTCAAGTATTTATATTGACCCGGATTAGAGTCCGTGAACAAATAACGGGTCGATTGGTTCATGGGATAATGGATAAATAATTTGGATAAATTATTTAATTAACTAAATATTTTTATTATATTTATTTTTTATTCTATTTTTTTCTTTTTAAGTTAAGAATATATTATTTTTAAGTTGGTGCGATATATAACTTGAGCATGATTAATTATATATA
>JBDJHY010000014.1:2797630-2812400 GCA_039654485.1 Withania somnifera | reverse complement strand
TGATCAGAGGAATACTACCTAGGCATCTCTTCTTGTTATGGTTGACTATATATGGTAGATTGTCCACTGGATAGACTGACTAAGTGGGGCATCCATGCTTCTCAGAGTTGTGTCCTATGCACTACTGATGAAGTTGTCTCTCTCACCATCTATTCTTTGAGTGGGGATCCTTGTTGAGGTGGTTGGGTATAAATAGAGCTTGTGAGAAATGACAAGATGAAGTAAAATGGGAAGTTCAGCAATCTAAAGGGAAGAAGCCTGAGAATCAGAGGTAGCATACTAGCTAGGCAATCAAGGCAGGTTGAACAGAGTAGGTCCTAGGGTGAAGATCTTGGCATGCATGTTTGCAGCAGTAGGTTACCATATATGGGCTGGAAGAAATCAAAGTAAAGCAAAATGCAGCAGTGAGAGAGCTAAGGAGATTGTCCTGCAATTACACCGCTGGCCATAGAATTTCCTAATTGAAACAAGTTCTTGATAGTTCAAATATAGTTTTCCAGTTTAATGTAAGGCCTATTTGCTGCAAAGTGATGCGGTCCAAAGGCAGACCCTTCCCAGAAGGTGCTGTCCAGAGAACTGCTGATAACGAAGCATGGCTCAAATTTCGATTCATTGTATTGGTTTCTTTCTTTAGAGTGAGACTTAGCTCTTGAGTCCAATAGAGCTAACTGTGTATACTTTGCCTATTTTAGTTAATGATAATATTTAGTCTTTAACCAAACAGGGGGGAAAAAAACTGGCTAATAATATGTGGAGAAGCTGTCAATTGTATGATTATCCTATACATGTTGACTATCAGGTTTTTAGCAAAACTCTAGAGCTTGTGCTGACAGTTCATCATTTGAAGGCTATATTAACTTCAAAGCATGTATGATAGATGTTTTCTGATGTTTATTGCGGGACAACAATTTGATGGTTTGTTTCTTTTTCCTGCTATGTTGCTTTCACCATTTACCTTAGTAATTTGTTTTGGTTTTTATGCTACCAATTTTGCTTATGTTTCTAGCTGTTGTAAGGTATGTTTGAACCAACAATATGATTTAGTAGCTGTCTGCTGTTTTTCTTTCTCCCCATTTTGTAGGTTTTACCTGAAATGGCTATTCGGTTTGGTGTTGGATATTTTAAGCTAATGATGACTTAAAGTTGTGATTTTGATGAATAGGTAAAGTCATATTTGTATATTGAGGTAGCATATATTTTGGCTTGATTTATGATGGATTAATGCGTCTGCTTATATTCTGGGTTTCTTTGTACTTGATTCATGTTTCTTTTGCTTTAGTTATCTTACTATCTTTGTTGTCAATACTTCTCTTTTCTTAGTATTTTCATTAGAGTTTCTTTCGCTCTTAAATGTTTCTAACCTATTTTTAAATTACTTTTCTTGAGCCAAGGGCTATCGAAAACAACATCTCTATCTTAGATAAGGTAGTGGTAAGGTTTGCAAACACTCTGTCATCCCCTAACCCAACTTGTGGATCACACCGGCGATGTGGTTGTTGTTGTTTTGGACTTGATTCATGATGTGTTAATGTAGATCTTTGGCTTAAATTTCATAATTTGGCCTGAAAATGGTATGCATCTTTGTGTATTTTGATAACACAATGATGATTTTAAAGGTCTTGTCATTTTCTGTTTCCTCCTTGTCGCGGAGAGGATATTGTATTTAAATATCTGATGTCCTTATTTCAATTCTTTGTTCCAATATGTGGAACTGTGTCTTGTGCCTGATTTGTTTCTGAGATTGAACAGCTCACCCCAGTTGACAATTGATATCTCATGGTTGATTGCCTACTAAAGATTGCAAAAGTTTGTACTTACAAATGATTTTTACCTAACTGTGTTAGATTTACATTGGTTTCATTCAGCGTTGAAATTGTAACATGCTCAGTGTAGTCCCACAAAGTGGGGTTTGGGGAGAGTAGAGTGTAGTCCCACAAAGGAAGACCTTACGCCTAAGTAGAGAGACTGTTTCCGATAGACCCTTAGCTCAAGGATGCAAATAGTAGACAACTGATATAAAAAAAAAATTATTATGTAAGGTGATGCCCTTTCTGAGGGAACTCTTAAATCTTAATCCCTACAGGAGTAAAAGAAGCAGAACAGGGAACAATGGTTGTTGAACTAAATAATCTTGATAATGAGATCAATATGGAACTTGTTGACTTGTCGAAAAGTTTTGGTAACACATGATGTAACTGGGTGCGTATTGATTTAATGTTCTGAGCATTGCAACCAGGCCTTGTACCATGAAAGTGCTACGATAGAAAGATGTGGATGGAATATTTTACTATAGATAATAGGTAGATCAAGAAGATCCAAAGGTGCAGGAGGTAATGGTTTACCTATAAATAATTCAACCACAGAAAATACTAATATAATATCTGAGGTTGAGAAGCAGTGATGCAAGAATGAGCATAAATAAGATGATAAAAAAGAATGAACAGCACGAGTAATGGAGGATACTTGTTTTATTTTGTCGTTGCTACTGTGCTCTCTTCTTCATTGTTTTCCAGAATGACTCTTTGCTATTGTATTTGCTTTACGTGTCCTTTTCTTCATGTGCGTTACTTGAACTGAGGGTCTACCATAAATAGTCTATCTACCTTCACAAGGCAGGGTTAACGTTGCGTACACACATTCCTCCCTAGACCCACTTGTGGGACTACACCGTATTTATTGTTGTTATAATACGAGAAATGTAGAAACAAAATGGGTATTTCAAACCCAAAAAGAAACTGTTCTAGCTGCTCAGTAGTGGAAATATTTAGTGGTTTAGTCTGATCTTAGTTCTCAATGTGTAGAATTCTTCATTATTTAGTTTAGAATATTTCTACCTCTGATGATCTTTTCAGTAAAAAAAATAAGAGGGCAATAACACAGATTATTGAACTAAGGAGAATCAAGCATCAGTTAAAACTCAGAAGTTTGACGTGTCGAATAACAATGAATAAACGCAAACTTTTTCACATCCATTTAGCAAGTTCTTTTCTCTTATGTTAACTGTAAAATCACTGCAGAAATAAAAGCTACTAGTCGCATATATTGTATGGCTTGCGATTAGTCAGCCTATGTTTTAAATCCAGCTTGGATCCATTGCTTGAGATTTGACCTAAATATTCCTTTGGTGCAGTACAATTTTTGGTCTCTCAACATTCTTGTAAAGGTCACTGAAAATTTGTGACAATACTTGTGTTCTACAGATGTACTGTTTGTTAGTTGTACTTGTGTATGATCTAATAGCTAATTCCTAATGCAATATGACAGTGCATTACATTTTTGTTCTTTCAACATTCCTAATGTTTGTATACTTGTTAATATGCTGACTTGCCTTGTTCCCTGTTAGTATGCTAATCTTGGAGTTCATTCAGCTTTGCATTCTGGAATTACATTAGCATGTCACTCTTTAGTTAATATCTTGGAAGCAAATCTGCATTTAAAGAGCATGAAAAGGCAAGAGGTATGTTGTGGCTTCCGCTTATACAACTGTAAGTTATTGAAACGTTTAATAATCTTTGTGTATGCAGAGTTTTGCGATTGGCAGTCTGTCCATCACAGCCGATAGAGCAAAGTCGCGGAAAGTTCCTCAAGAAGTTCAGGCTGTGCAGAACTTCCTTGGTTGAGCAGTGAACACCTTGAATACAAATGGTATTTTTTTGTTTGCAATGCTGCTTTAGTGTCCGCCAATGCTTGTATAAATATAAATGGACTTATCTTACCCCCTACATCTTAGAGCTAAGAAAGGTGCCATAGAGAGCAAAGTCTCATCAATGTCAAAAACCCAAACATCTTTGCCATTATTAGTAGCAATTTCCACAGGCTTAGCAAATTGTTAAAGAGTTATAAGAAACAGAGTTATAAGAAACAGTTTCCAAGTCTGTTAAGTATTGGCCACAAGTCATGTACTCTTCAACAAAAGCCACTTACCTTTTTGGAACAAGATCCCTATTGCCAACGCCATTTGTTCCCACTGCGAACCCCCAACTCTCATAATATAATTTGTCTAGTAATTCCGTAGTAATACAATCTCCTTTAATATATACAAAGATGTCTGGTGGAATAATCGAGGTGCATATAGTTATGGGTAGAGATATAAGTGTGTCTACCGTTAAACATAGCTTCGTACACTAAAGATGTATAACTTTAGTTTGAATTTGTGACCTGAAGCAACCTTTGCCCCTATTTTAACCTATACATTAAAAGTTTCCCTTACTCAATCATTTTTATATAAAAGTTTTCCAAAAACTTGGCCAAACACCTCACTTCTTAAAAGTAAGCACTTCTAGGGAAAAAAGAAATAAGCTTGGACATCAATTATCCAGAAAAATTTAAAATTAAGAAACAAGCGGCAAAAGAACCTGCTGGGAATGATGAATACATAAAATGAATGAATAAATGAAAAGAATGAACAGATCTTAACATGACTAGATTGTGTAAAATGAGATACATTAACAGTGTATATAACTTAAACTCTAAAAGTATAACTTAAACTCTAAAAGAATGTGTATATATGTGTGTTGGGAAATCATTTGAAGAAATAATATCATTGTAAGAAAAACGGTGTATATTTTTCATGCTCAAACCAGGGTTCACATTTTGGTCATCACTGCATATGAATGAAAAAATAGTACGGCTAGAGCTTTGTTAATCAAGTTTTAGACTATGTTGCCTGAGCTCTCCGAAAATGTTATTGAACCCGTGTCGAATTCAGAAGTATGATTCTTGATCATCATGGCAAAGTTCCTTCCTTAGTTTTTGAGAGAATAGCCTACAAGCATCCATACTAAGATCAATAGCAGCCGATAGAGAGATAAATAGGGCAGCATCAGCCATACAAGTGACATGTTGGACTGCAACTTGAACCATCGGTGTACTAATCTTCCCTTCACCCTCCACATTTGACACCATGACGAATCCTCGAATAGGAGAATTCATGCTCAATGCAGTGTCTTTCACTGTATTGTCTATGCAAAATTGACCACCTTTTTTCATGCTCATTGTACCTTCAGCTATTGGTATAGTACTAGTAAGGCCAGTGTCAGTAACAAGCTCGAATTTGTAACCTAGACCGTCAACCGGCCCTCTTTCTCTCCATGCTTGAAGCCGGCCCCAGGGCTTCCAGCTGCTAATGGAAGCCCCATTAGGCCGGAGGATGAGCCATGCTCCGGCATTTGATCGTGAAACGCGGTCTGAACCCGGAGAGGGTACAAATGGTGTGATCATTGAGGCAGCTGCCACAGCTGAGCCTGAAAGGTCATAGATTATTATCATCCACCCTTTTCTTTCCCTTCCTGTTCTGTCCCTTTCTGCAGAAAATGTTCTCACCCATCCTCTGTTGCTTAAGTTGAAATCAGATGGGAGAGATCTGTTTAACACACATAAAAGAGAGACAAATATCAGCTTAGGGATCACTTTTTTAACAGAATCAATACCTATAACAATAAATTAAGAGTGTGTTTGGCATGAAAAAAAATGTTTTATTGGAAAATAAATGATGTTTTTACTTGTTTTCTAGTGTCTGGTAAGTAAGCAAGCAAGAAAATGTTGTCAAAGAGCATTTATTTATAATAGAGAAAAAATCATGGGGGTGACCTTATCAGCGAAGGACGTTTTTAACCCCATTCCATCCCACTAAGTTGTCAAAGAGCATTTATATATAATAGAGAAAAAAATCATGGGGGTGACCTTATCAGCTTAGGACGTTTTTAACCCCATTCCATCCCACTAACTCCCCTCCTGGTCGGAGGTTAGGGTGCGTACATGGGGTGGGCAACTTTAAATGTCACTTATGAAATTTATTTTCTTTAAGAAAATGTGTATCAAAACATTTTGCCCAACCAAACTTGTAAAATTGAATAAAATTTCTTGTTTTCATCCTTACCAAACACACACTAAGAGTTTGATTTCTACGAACTAAGTGATTGTGTAGATTTTTTATTACATTTTACTCTACCTAAACTCTACCGGTGGAATTACACTAGTTATGTTATTGTTGTTAGCGGCGGAGCTACATTCAAGTAAGAGGGTTCGCCTTCATGAAAAAAATTCTACTATTTTTACATAGTTAAGATTATTTTTTATGTACACAGAGTAGATGTCGAACCCCCTTCGACTGATTTGTATATTTACTTTTTAGATTCTGAACCCCTTAATTAAAATTTTGGCCCCGCCACTTATTGTTGCGGTGGTAGTTTAAGATAACATGCACCAACAGTTAAGTAATACAGTAAGCTTAATTTAGTAAAGTAAACAGTAAGGTAGATTGGTATTTGTATTTAATTCATAAATTAATGCTAAGATAGATAAATGGTGGATCCAACTAAACAAACAGTCAAAGAAGTATATTAACAACTTTTATGAAGAAATTGGAACTAAATCTTTGCACGTGGGAAGGGAATCAATGGTGGTTGCTAATAGCAGTTAACTAAATATATTGACTGACAATTCACTAATCTTTGTCATTAAAGTTCAATACTCAACTTGATACATAGTTAATATTTGTCATGAAATTAAGAGAATAAAATCATGAGATAATCTTTGATCGACTTTAATGTCTCCACAGTGGACAGTCCACATGGTAAGAGTAAAGAGCTTAAGAATTCCTTCCAAGAAATATTGATTTTTTTTTTAATTATTTAGTGTTGAATATTACTTGTTTGTTACTTTATCTTTCTCAACAAATTTGATCAACAATTACAAATAGTCCACAAGTATATAATGACAAAACATAAATGAAACGGCTAATACACCAACTTTTCGCTATATATTAAACTTTAAGAAAAGGTTAAATCACAAAAGTTAATTTTAAAGGTTATTTTAATAACTCAAATTTATGACTTTTTAATCATATGATAACAACTTTATCAGTTATATCAAGTTTTCAATAATAACCATTTCAAAAAAATTGACGAAGTGGCAAATATTCAGAGGTTAGTATCGAATCCAATTATACTAAAAAATTATGCATTTGATATATATCGTTAGTTTCATTATATGTTTACTTTTTACTCCACCAATAATATTACCATTGCTTTTGTCCAAAGACAGTTGATTTTATGGTCCCATATTCTCTAATCCCCAAGACATATTTCAACAAGAAAAGTTCTTGTCTCGATATCAATTATAACGATGTTAACTATAAAGAAACGACAAAATTATACCTCTACGTAAAAACCAAGCCAACCCCATAAAGTAAAATAAATGGTTTTTTTTTTTTTTTGTGGAGTTAAAAAAAACACAAATAATAAAATTTATATTAGTACGAATTGAATGACCTAATTATATAAATATTTTTACATTAATAGGTAGCCTTAAACTCATAGAAATCAATAATAACAATAGCATATTTAACTATACTTTTACAAATTGGGGTCGAGTTGAATGTATGCAATTTGTAGCGGCGAGACAGAGAGATTGTTTTTAATAGACACTCGATTCAAGACAAAAATAGTATGAAAAGACATAATACAAGAATAATAATCAATAGGTAGTAACGAAACAACAAATAACAACAGAAACAAGACTTACATAAAATAACACTATATGCGATCTACTCGAAACTTTAAAAACTCCAAGGCCATCAAAATACTACAAGCATAACACTATACGACTCCTAACACTGATAACAAAACAATGCACCCCTACCTACTAACACGCACGAACTCCTTCCTATCTTTATGGAAAAAAAGATTCTTTTTTATGGACTCTCGGGTCAAAGAATGTAACCGGGGGTAAAAAGGTTGTTTTATGATAGACTATAGACTCAAGCAAAATTTTAAAAAATAATGATAATAAAATAACAAATAAACCGAGCAAATGGAGACTCACCGTGAGCGATTATTTCGATCAGCACTAAACTTGCAACTAAAAACCGGTTGTTTTATGTTCCCTTGAATCTGAAAAACAACCGGGCTACACTCCGGTTCACCACCAAATTGAAACACAAACCGCGGGTCTGGTTCAGCTCGAACCGTTATATGCAGCATTGCCACCGGTTTCTCCGTCCCCGCATCCCCCAACTTCGTCCACCCATTTTGAAACACACGCGCCTTCGAATGGGTCCCACCAAAATCAACGTTCACCTTCAAACGTCGTAAAATTAGCTCATAAAATCATAACTCGTCCGATTCGTTTAAGTTTAAATTGATTATTGACTCGATAATTTAAGTTTAATTTGTCAAAATATTTTTAATAATTTTTATTTTATTTGATATACTATATATAGTAACAAAGAAAGAAAATATAAAACAATTAAAACTTAGGTGTGCTCGATATGGAGGCAAATGTTTTCCAGAAAAACATTTTTCAGAAAATTATTTTTTAGGAAAACAAATTATTTTTCAGTAAATTTTTTTTTAAAAAGTATTTTTATATATTTAAATACAAAATAATGAAAACGAATAAGGAAAGGATGATGAGAAAGAAATAATTTTGAAATTCTTTTTAAAAAAAAATGTTTTTTAGGGGTGGGTTAGGGATAGGATAAGGGGTGGAATAACAAAAAATTAATTTTTATTTTAAAAAGTTATTTGAAAAAATTAAGATTTCTTCAGGAGGAGGGGAAGTAGGTGTGAGATAAAAAAATTAAAAATTTTCATAAAACAATTTATGAAAACAAATTAGAAAAAGAAAAAAAATTTAGCGAAGATGATGATAGGGAGGTTGAGCTTAGGGTGAGGGTTACGGGGTGGGTAGAATTTTTTAAGGGGGAGGATAAAGGCGTGGGGATGGAAGATTTTGATATTGGTATGAGATTTGCAATATATTTTCACTACTTTAATTAAGAAAGTTATTTTTTTAGTTTGAAGAAAGTTATATTTTAGGAAAATATTTTTAAAATTTTTTAACCAAACAACTACGAAAAATATATTTTACAAAACATATTTTTCTTCGTGCCGAACACACTCTTACTCTATTTATCTTAATTTATATGGTACAGTTCTAATTTCGAGGATCAAATAGCTCAAGTCTGATCATAAATTTTAAGCAAAAGTTATATGGTTGAAAAGTTCATAAAAAGTAATATAAGATTGTGTACAATTCAAAATATTTAACAACATATATATGAAATGATAGGACAATTCAAAATATATATATATATACTACGATTATCATAAATTTCAATGAGTAACATATAAAATATTGAAGTGATATCTAAAAAAAAATTACAATCAAAGCTAATTTCAAAATTCGAAAAGTGCTATATAAATTAGGATAGGAGACATAATAAAAATTGAGCGAGTTAAATTGTGGTTCAAATTTAAACATGAACCCGTTATTTATTAACTCACCTGAACCGAACCAATCAACTTGCCGGACGTAACACCACACGCGCGTCCACCCATGCGTCCAGTGAAAACAGATATAATTAACGTTACATTTTTCCCTGAAACCCGCCGGAGTGCGGCTGCGTCAAGGTGGAATCCGTCGGCCTTAGCGGAGATTTCCGGCGGAGATGTGTTATCGGAAGTAGGTGAAAGAGGAAGAATTGTAGTTTGTGAAGGGAAATTTTTGAGTTTAAGTTTAACATAACAAGGTGTTGAAGAAGGATGAATTACATGTGAAGATGATTTAGTTGTTGTTAATGGGAGTTTAAGGGATAATGATTCAATCATTAAATGAACAAATGGACATGGATCCATTAATTAGTAGTAATTGTTTTATTGAAATACAGAAAATGAGTAGTATGTGTTATGCAGAGAAATAGGGATGATGAAAATGGTGCTATGTATTGTGGTTCAAGAGAAGAATGGTGGGCTTATAGTATTTGCAATTCCACCCTAACCCCTAACCCCTACCCCCTACCCCCTACCCCCTACCCTTGCCAGGTTGTCTTCTTGTTTATCTAGTTTTTATTTTTTTTTATTTTTTGTGGGTTTACAATTTTACATACCTTGTATAGTTTTTAGGATATTACATAGAGGATGTTTATCCAGCGAGGACAAAGAGCTCATCACAGCGTTCACCCGAAAGATAGGGGTTATAGTGGTTGCTGGAGAGGAGTGATAGATTAATCAGTAAAGTTATTGCAATATGATTAAAAGGTTGCGAATTTAAATTTTAAAAGTAATTTCTTAAAAAAAAAAATTATATATAATAAATTTTTGTAATATAATATTACACATAACGAACATTTTAGTGCGCGAAATTGCCCTGGTTAATAGTTGAAATCAAAGTTTAAGGACAAATCTAAGACTTGAAGAATTAATTATTATGGTGGTAATTGATTCAAAATGACGATGGATGGTAGTCAGTGGCGGAATTAGCTTATTGACATGGGTTTGGATGAATCTTGTCGACGGAAAATTATATTAATTAGATATAATTTGATTTGATTTTGATAAAAAAAAAAAAAAACTGATTTAAGTGATTAACCCCCTTACTAAGGCCATCATTTTAACAACTTTATGAGAAAATTTATTCAGAGATTCTTGCAATAGATTAAATGGAGATATATAATATCTTCATAGCATTTGTTTTATGACTAATTAAATTAATTATTCCACTCAAATAATGATTAATGATTAATTTTCTCTAAAGTCTCAACCATTCTCCAACCACAAAACAGTTGGTAAATTACATAGAAATTTTAGTATATGGAATCATTTTTTTTTTTTGGAATATGACTTTTGAATTACTAATTAAAAAAAAAAGATAACAATAATAATAATAATAATAATAATTTAGTAGCACAAGAACTAGTATATGAGAAGATGTTAATTCGTAATCAAGTACTGATCCTTAATTTCTTATACCTTAAGCTAAAAGGTCTAATTATATACTTAAAGCTTAAAGGCCTAATTGTGTTCAAATAATTCGTTATTGAGTGGCTATGAATACCAAATTACCAACATAAGAAAAACATATTCTGCGAAATCCTCACCGTACACAAATTTTATTACTATTTTGAAAAGGTAAAAAAATTATTTTTGACAGATCCTCAACTCAACTACAGAAATCCAGGTATAAAGAAGAAAGAATGGTGCAAAGTCTAATAGAAAAAAAAAATACAATAACAAAACAATGCAAGATAGTCGAAACACAATAAACAATAAATTATGATAAATATTGCAAGTAGAAACTACAGTAGTACGATTAGTATAATGTTAAATATCAACGAGTCTAAATTATCAAATTACCATGATATGTAGTATGTCTTCAAATACTTTTTTATTATTAAATATCAATTAATTAATTGATATACTTTTCATATTAATTTATAATTTAATTATGGTAAATTTTTACCTATAATTGCTCTATATTCATAGTAAGAGGCATATCTTCCACATAATACAACCAAACATTCTTAAAATTATCGTCGACAAATCACATGAAAGATCATTTCAATTATTATTTGACATAATCTTTGATTTTCTATTTCTTTTTAATTTTTTGACAAAATATTTCAAGATTTTCTGCTCTTTTTATTTGTGAAAAAATGGAGATAATTTGCATAGGAAAAGGACAAAAATCACATAATTTGAAGTCTCATTGGGTCTTTAGATAATGGGTCCCATTACAGCTTGACAAAGGTTGTCAATCAATTTTATTTATTTATTTTATTGTGCTATATTATTTTTCCCTTTTTAAAAAAAATAATTAGTTTGGTCGTTATATATTTAATTTTATTGTTTAACAGAAAATTTATTTCGTTCATTTGTCTGTAACCTAAGATTATCAAATCTTTTTTATGGCTGTCAAACGGCGGCTCTATTAACTTAATTAGTTATTACATATGAAAAGAATAATTAGTGAAAATGATAATTAAATAATTTAATTTTATATGAGAATATATTGAGAGTCTACGAGTATGGTCTGATGCTGGTAACATATATATGGACCTTATTTCTATTTTTATGAATAGAAAATTCATAATTTCGATAGATCATCGACTCAAAATAAAAGTTATTAAAGCAAGGTTGAAAAAAAAAATATAACAGTAAAATATCAAATACAAAGTAAATAAAGCAATAAAAGCAAGTTGAAGAATGAGAAGAAGATATTTAGTTTTTTATAAAAATTTGCTAATAATATATTACGTGTGAGGTCTGATACGAGTAAGATATACCCAACTTACTTATACTTTTTCAGGATTAAAAAATTATTTTCGATAGATTATCATCTCAAATAAATATCAAAAAAAAAGATATGACAATAAAATATCAAAATATAAAATCAACAAAGTAATAAGAATATATTAAAAAATAAAAAACTACACAATCACTAAATACTATAACTAAAAAGACAAAAGGATATGGGGGCTAGCCCTGTGCTCTTCTGTATAAAGTGAGACAATACTTAATTATTTATTATTTTTTATCTTAATTCTCAATTTTAATGCTTTTTTATTTAAAATTGTGTTATTATTAAAGCTGAAATCGCAAAATATACCTTTTTATATATATAAAAAAAAGAAAAAGAATAGTGCTCAATAATGTTTACAACTCTAATGACTATTTGAAAGATCCTTTCTTGTTTATCACTCTTTTGTGAAAGATTTTATGCTCCAAAAAAATAAAAATAATTTGGCCCACTTCACTTCCAATAAAATTTAAAAATTATGCATATGAATGACAAAAAGTTTTTGGTATAAATATATGTTATTTTGGTCTCATATTAGTCTGAGTTAGTGAATGTAGTCCCTTTTTTTTTACAATTATATACATTTTAGCCTAGAACTTTTCTACCTCTATAAATAACTATTTTTACGAAGACATTTTTGTTCTAAGATCTCCAATTTACGTAGCCAAATAAATAAATATTTTTTAATTAATAATAAATCTCAATTTCCCAAATTTGGTTTTCTATATTATATACATATATAGGGGTGAATATAATTAGGGATATGAATGATCTCTAGGACTGTTACTAGAATTATAATTAGGACTCATAATCTTACCTTATATATGAGATTGATAATTTTATGATTTTGGTATAAATTTTGTCTTATTTAGCTAATATCAACTACCAAGCATTGAACAGATTCCATCCAAATTTAATTATATTAAGATAACACCTAACTCGATCATTACAATCAAATGATTCCTTGAGTTTATCTAATTCAATATTTTGGCTCGAATTCTGCATATTTATTAAAAAATTTACCAAATAAAAAATAATAGTAGAGTTTTCGATATATTAGATTAATTTTGATATATAAATTTTCAAACTCAAACCCATAAGATCAAATCTTGAGATCGTCTCTCACAATCTTATATATATTATTGTGGTCCTATGGAATAGTTCAGAATTTTTACATTCTTGATTAGAGATTTTGAATTTAAACAGGATAAAACTTAAAAAATTTAGTTAGGAGTGGTATCTCCAAAAGTGAACCCTGCAATTAATCTAGTCCCTATATAAGACAAGAAGCAAAAAAAAAATGTGTGTATTTGTGTCAATATTAGGACATTGTGACCTCAACCCTTTAGGGTATGTCTAGTGATTCTTATCACATGTATTTTTCAACAAGATTTGCCTTGTCATATTGGAAACAGAGACTTTTTTCATTTATTGTTCAATCCATTACCAAAATTCTCTTCACCACCTATACTATATTAGCTTTATTTATGCTATTCATTCACACTTGTTATTTAGTAGTTTTTTTTTTTCCTTCTATGTTCAATGTTCAATTGGATAAAAATTTACCCACCTACTATGTTTATATTAAAAATATTAATTTGAGACACCAGATGCGAGTAAATATTCACCTCTTATTTGTTACTACTTTAATAACAACAATATTGCCGCTTTGCTACTTTACTATATTTTCCTAATTTACCCTTTTTATAAAAATGACAGACACACTTTGAATCATGTTAGGCAAGAGCGGAGCTAGCTTTCTTGACTAATCCCTCTGATGAAAAATGTATAATTTATGTATGGTTAAAAATTATTTTATATATATATAGTAGATATTGAACCTTTTTGACGAGTTTTTATAATTAATTTTTTAAATTTTGATTCCTCTAAATGAAAATTTTGGCTTCGCCGTTGATGTTAAGGTGTAAATTACAGGAATAATTTAGATATTATAATTACATTTTTTATTAGAAGTTTTAAAAAATCATAAAAATATATATAAACTTTCACGCGCGTGTCTTAGATACTCGCCTTGTATCTTTGCTGCTTCAAATCTGGTACTACTTTGTATCCGTTGTTGGAGCTTGAGCTCGCCGTCAATAGTGGTTGTGGGTTTGGTTTGCTGGACGTAAAGGTGTCAAATGGGTCGTTGTTGACCGGGAAACCCAGCCCAAAAAGCCTTGGACCGAACCAAACTGGAAGAAACCAGACCAGAACGGAACAGTAAACGATCTGTCTGGTCCAGAACAGTAATCGATCTGTCCAATCCGGTCCTGATTGAGTGTTCTGGACCGATCTACTAACCCGAAATCGGCCCGATATAAAGAGAATATTTTAAAAATAAATATGACCGTTGGGCCGGTTTTTGACCATTGCCCAATGGTCCAAAAGGGGAAAATTGCCTATTTTTATAAATTAAAAAAAAAGTTTTATTTCAAATTTTTCTATAAATACCACTTCAATTTTTTCAATTTTCACAACAATATCTATCAATCTCTCTCAATATTTTTCCTAAAAAGTGTTCTAATTGTTCTCAATTAATTATTTAATTTATTATTAGCAATTATTTGCAATATCAAGTGATCAAGTAGACGCTTTCAACTTACAAGTGTTCAATTAATCAATTACTTTGGCAATTTGGTATAATCGTTTCATCTCTTAATTTAAATTTTTGAGTTTTTTTAATTTATTT
>JBDJHY010000014.1:2657944-2671268 GCA_039654485.1 Withania somnifera | reverse complement strand
TAATCTGCACCAAAATATAAAAAAAATATCACATAATAAACCTAATAAAATTTTGTTAAAATGAACAAAATGATCTATATGAAAAAAAATTACTACTAGTTGGAATAGGAAATTTATTTTCAGTTCTAACTATTGCATCATAAAAACACAAGAATCATTAGTTATTTCTTCTCAATCAATATACATAAAGTAAACATCATATCATGTGAAAATTGTAGAAAATTGGTTGGTATATTTTAAAGAAAAATTCTAGAAAACTACTTTTAATAGTTTTCCAAATTTAATGTAAATTTCAAAAATCGGATTTTCTGTTTTTCTTGGAAAAAAAAAACGGATTTTGAACATGTTTTCTATATTTTTAATTTTCTTAGAATACTGAATTTCACTTCATGCAACTAATAGTGAACTAAGAAGAAGTGATGCCTCAGACCATCATCGTCTTAGCTCGCTCTTTTGGCTTCGTCAAATAATTCAAAAGAAATCAACTCAATAGTTTTTCTCCATATACGACCGCATATAAGCATATGCGGACTGCATACGGATCGCATACTGAAGAGGTGCATCAGTTCTAAGTTTTGTCCGCATATGTACGAAACCGGTGTTCTAAAGGTTTAGGCCAAATATACGAAAAATCTCTATGCTAGGTTCGCTTTTCAAGTTCAAATTTCGCTTGCTGCTTTTCATTTTGATAGGGGTAGGTGCTTGCAGCTTGTTCCAATTTTTTTTTTTCAAATCGAGTGAAAGTTGATCCAAAAAATTGAATTCTCTCCAATGTTTCAATCAGATTTCACGTGTGAAATATTTATCTCTCTTATGACCTCACCTTCGTGACACCCTGACGGAGGAAAGACTGATTTCATGATTAGCAATCAAATCTGAAATTTCTAACAAAGCATCTGAGATTTGATAATTGTGCCCGTATATGGGTATACGTAATCCGCATACGTAGACATAAAGCTTAAATATTCATTGGTTTGGGAATGTGGACACATTTGGGCATCTGGAATCTAATCGCGTCCAAAGCAGTGCAACTTTTCATCTGGACAAGTTGCAACTTTTTATTTGGAAAAGTTGTGGTTCTCTTATGAAGAGTCATCTTTGGGTTATAGATATCTTATTTTCCCTCAGATATGAAGACGAAATTAACTTTCATTTCTTTTACCTTTCTTACTTAATAAATCTAATGTGGTTTACTGTTATTTAGTGGTTCATTGTTCAACTGAATTTGAGATGCCGATATTTAGTCGAAGTAGATCATTTTATCATGGGATGATATAGTCCATAATCTCAGCTAATTAGGGGAATAATTTCCTCAAGAACACGTTATGTATTAAGTATATTTGATCTTCTTCTTCTTCATCTTCTTGTTTACTCTTTTCTAAAATTATATATATTTTGGAGTCTAGTTTATTATTTTTACTTAGTTTGAACTTATTTGTTGATCTTTCTTAGTTTGAACTTGTTTGTTGTACTTGCTTAGTTTGATTTGTTTGCTAGTTCTTATTTTGATAATACAAATATTATATATTGACTAATATAGAAAGATCCATAATGTTAGATTATATAGAATTAATTAGCCTATGAAGTTCCTATCATTGAATCATAACCGAAATTTAAATTCATTAAACTTATCATCAAAATTCAGTATTCATTGAGTCTATATATGCTCCATCTCAAAGGCGGAGTCAGATAGGGCCAATAGGTTCATCCAACCCTTCTTCGATAAAAAGTTATACTATTTATACATAATTAAAGAACACTATGATAGATATTAGACCATATTGTTGCTTGCATTTTCATAATTGCTAACGGATGTATGTCAGTTTCTTTAAAAATAAAATACTTCAAAGTTTTTTGATTATATATTTAAAGAAAGTTCGACTAATATAATAAAAAATTATTGCACTTGGAGATGGTTAAGAATGAAGAATAAAGAGTCTGTTGCCAATAGTTAATGTTAAGAACATGTCAAAATAATTAACATAATAAATATTCATGAATGAGGTATAATTTATAAATGAATGAACCATAAAATAATAGTATGAATACTTTTTTTTTTTTGAGATACTGGAGTCATTTTCCAACAAACTTTTTAATATGTTATTTTATCTTCAAAATTATTCAACATTTTATGTAAATATACTTTTTCCTTCTGATGTATATGATGTTTTCTTTGATTTGAGATTTAAGTAGTTTTTTAAACCATAATTAATGTGGAAGTTAGAATCTTCGACAAGGAAACAATTCACTTATATACATATATAACCAAGGGTCTTCTATTGATCACTTTTCTAAACATAATTTTTTTTTCCAATCATGTCCTCTAATTTCGAATTCATTTCAATTTAAAGCGAGTTATATATTTTTTAATTATTATTATTTTTTGACAATCTTAATTAGAAATGTCAGCCTTTCTGGCTCACATATAAAACAGTGGTACAAACTGCATACACATTATTCTTAAAATTTACTTT
Source organism: Withania somnifera (assembly GCA_039654485.1). Classification (NCBI taxonomy): domain Eukaryota; kingdom Viridiplantae; phylum Streptophyta; class Magnoliopsida; order Solanales; family Solanaceae; genus Withania; species Withania somnifera. The sequence goes on along the minus strand of JBDJHY010000014.1, from coordinate 2,668,794 downwards.
ATCGAAATATAATAAATTTTTTATTATTATTCTTGAATCTTAACTAAAGATGTTGAATTCAATTTAATATAATTAGAGCAGTGATAAGTAAAAAAAGCCAAACAAATCATATTCTTTCTTATATTACTCCAAAATCCATTTCCCCCCTTCGAAACATAAAATTATGTTGTCTATCACAATTTAGGAAGGTTCGTCTCACAACTTTGCGTTGTACACATACATTAAATCATTCAAATTAGGAAAAAAAATTAAATTCAATATCAATAATATTTTTTCTTTATCATTAATTTACTACATGTCTTGTCTAATCTTATTGAGCACGCATTGTATTTGATACTCTAGTGAACACTTGTGTATCTTTTCTGATGCAAATCCTATTGCGAGTCATCGCTGCAGACACTACTACTCGAGAATTTTTGGCACTTGAAAACTTCAGGGTGAACTCTTGGCTTCCAGAGTTGATCTGTCTCCTTCGCACTAGACTTGTCATATTTTGTATTTGTATATGTTTATATTTACGTTGTGTCTTTTATGTGCTATATATATTGTAGTCACTTTTATACCAGTTGATATCAAATCTTGGGATTGAATGCATATATTTCTATATTTGCCTTGTTTTTTATTTTTATTTTTGTTATTTTTATTTTATTTTTCTTGTCGTGGCCTATAACTTACTGTTTCGAGTTAGAAAATTTGACCTACTTATAGGAGGATAGCAATACGTGCTATTATGACTTAAATTTTTAGATCATAACAATTTAATAAAATAAAGTGTATACAAACTTTAGGTATTCCTAATGCTACTCTACTTATTTTTGAAATCAATATATGTAAAACATATAAAAAGATTTATTTTGATAAATGTCATTTCCTGTATAAATCAAGGACAAATGAAAGACCATTCTTTTGTCTAATCACCTCAAAATCCAATTTCCCCCCTTGAAAATATAAATTTACGCGGTCTCTCACACTTGTCCAATGTTTTGCTCCTTTCATTTCTTCTCCACTTAGTGTTTCTCTCTCTACTTCCGCATCCATGGTGATTAATTGACCTGAGAGAGGGAGAGAACAACTCAATTAGTAATTTTCAGGTTTTGACCTCTCAGATCTATAAGCCAAGTTAGCACATTCACATTTTAGTCCTCTCTCGCCCGCCAATTTGGGCCGGCGAGAAAGAGAAAAATATACATACATAAATACATACGTACATGGTGTGATATACTTATAATAGTAATACAAGCATAGAAAAGTTACATAATGCAGCGGGTTGATTCGTTTTTATTCAATGCTAGTACAGCATTGTGCAGTCCTCTTGCAGTTTTCATTCAGATCCAGGTAATTATTATGTTTTTTTTTTTGTTTGTTTCATTAGCTGTTTTGTTTTGTTTTGTTTGTAAAATGGGGAATAAATTTGATTATTAGATCTATGGAATATACATAAAATTTGGCTCAATTTTTTTTTTTAAATCTTTCCTTGGTTGCCAATATACTGCTGAAGTTCGAATTTCTATTTGCGGTAAATGCAACAACATACCGAGTGTCTTTTGCAAAGTGTGGTTTGGGGAGGTAAAGTATATGCGGGTTTAACCTTTGTCTCAGAGGTAGAGCATTATTGGAACCTCGACTCAGACAGAAAATAATCTAGAAAAGAAAGTAGAGGAAATTTAAGAAACAACGGCTAGTAGCAGAATAATACCGCAACAGGAAAGTTCGTGTCCAAAAGGTTTGTACATGTGGTACATAAATGGGATTAATAACAACAATAAAACAAGAAGTAATGCAAAATGGAGAGTATGCATAATAATCAGGGGAACTACCACCTAGCCTTCTACCCTAATCCATGGTCTACAACTTCTCCTATCCAAGGTCATGTCCTTGATAAGATCAAGGTGTTCTCCTGTCTAACTACTTCTCAATATACTTCTTTGGCTTGCCTCTATCTCTTTTGACACAGGCCACTGCTAAATGCTCACACCTTCTCACTAGGCATCTAAACTTCTCCTCTTTACATGCCCAAACCACCTTAGTCTCGCTTCTCTCATCTTGTCCAGCACAGGAGCCACTATTAATCTTGTCTCTCCTAGTATGTCTACACATCCACCTCAACATCCTCATCTCCGCGACGTGCTTCTTTTGAATATAGAGTTCTTAACCGGCCAACACTCTTCCCCATACCATCCCATTCACCGGTAAATGCCATGCTTGAATTTTTCTTTTCTTCCTTTTATTCTGTTAATTTAACTTAGAGTCTCTTGGCTTTTTGAGTTTACCTGAATTATAAATTGTGCAAGTTTTCTAGCTAATCTGTCACCAACTACCTATCAAGACAAAACGGAACTACCAATTGTTGTCTTTAGTACCTGAATGACTGAATATCAGGACAGAACTCAACAATCTGTTGTCTTCTTTTCATACCTCAATGATGGTGATATATCAGGTAGTAAATAGAAAACAATCAATAGTTGAAGTGTATTTTGATAAATAGTTGTCGATAGTTCAAGCAAGAAACTCTGATAGTTCAGGTATGAAACTCGTAGCATCTAAGGGTGTGGTCTAATGGTCAATGAAGTAGGTTGAGAACATGATGTCTCATGTTCAAATTGCAATAACACTGTGTGATTTTTCTCATTTGTCATAGCCTTGGTGGATAGAGTCACCTTGTATCTGTTGCTAGTAGGAGGTAGCAAGTATGACTTGGAATTAGTAGAGGCACACCAAAGTTGGCCCAAAACACCACGATTATCAATTTTTTTTTTAAATGGGATATTTTAGGTGTGCTTTTGACCATTAACTCTTTAAATTATTTTATTTCTTTTAGACTCTTTAGAAGTCAGAGCTATTGAAAAGCCTTTTATTCTACTTTCATATGTTGGAATTTCTTATCTGTACTTTACCTTTCATTACAAGTTCTTCGTTAATTGCTTATTGGAGAAGCTTATTTCGGCGTGAACATTGCTTGCATGTTCCTATGGTTTGTCATTTAAGTAGAAAAGAATTTTCACGAAGAGATTAATAAGCTCTCATCACATTTCAATGACTCCAAAGCTGCAACAGAAGGCTTCATATGCCATTGTTACGAATGACTGCAACAAGTTGGTCTTCAAAAATTCATTATTTATAGATTAGCTTTAGTGATAAAAAAACGGAGAAGAAGTTCGATAAAATAGCTCATTCATGTTTGTCGCTAGAATGTCCTTCAATATTGGGTTTAATAGGATAGGGTTGATACATAGATAAATCAAGAAGTTAATACCTGTGAAAACATTCCGCATGAAGCAATTATTATAGTGTGAAATCTAACAAAGGGAGAAGGGAAAGTATTAAGGTGCAAGCTGCTGAGTGAAATGATTTCGATTGTGTCAAGTCATGCTTGCATATGCTATAAAGTGCATGAAGGCTACTATCTTCATCCCAATTTGTGTAACCACTTTTTGCTTCTCAAGATTCAAACTATGTGAATTTTGAGCAACATTTTAAAATGTATTTTTTCATTACATGGACATGAGAAGAGCTGCAACTTATAGTGCTTATCGTATAGTTTTTGATTGTCTAAATTTTAATTTAAAATGTTGAGTTGATGTAATCCAATTTAACTTTAATGATTAGTCAAATTGACTCCACAGGATTGGTGTGGAGGAGGTATCCATTTAAGGTTGCTAATGAAAAAAGCTATCTATTTAAGGTTGTTTCTATAACTCTTTGTCTAGATGGAAATAAAAAGGTTTGATATGCCTGAAGGCAAATGAAACATATGTATAAATTTGCATTTGTCTATTAACGGGTTATCTCTCTTCTTCTTATTTTTTTATATTTACTGTAATGGGTTCTCTGCTAAATAATGTTTGACAATGTGTTTAACATGAATAAATCTCTGTGCATGAACGTCTCTGCATTCTATCAGTGTGTGTCATTTAATTATTTGGTCTGTTCCTAGCAATAAGGGAACAATAGTACTTATTATACTTTTCTACTTTCATTTCTTGATACCTTATCTATTCTTCTGTTGTTTTTATGGGACTTTGTGTCTGCAGGGATGTATAATTGTCTTAGTACTGGGTCTTGGATGGGCTTTAGCTTCTTATGTAAGGTATGAGATCTTATAACCTATCTTAGTTGTTTATGGTCGAATTTTTTCTTGCTGATTATTTGTCATCGACTTAGGTGAAGATTGGATTCTAAGATTAGTGATTTTCATGCAGCTTTTGGTTTCTTTTTGCAGGGGTAGGGAGATTCGACGCATGAAGAGTAGTATGAAAAGGGGAAATGGCTTTGCATTCCTTACATTGGACATTAATGATCTTGAGCATTCAAATCAGGTCAATCTGCCCCGAGTCACAGTTGTAATGCCTTTAAAAGGGTTTGGCGAGCACAATCTACACAATTGGAGAAGTCAGGTAAACGACAAGAAACCATTTGGTTCGGAGTTATCCTTGCCTTTTCAATTAAGCTTAGGTACTTGACTTAATGATATGGTTTCTTTATGAGATCTTTTCAGCTTGAAAATAATCTCAAGTTTGCTGCCTAATTTCTTCCTTGTTGCTTCTAAGACGCACTCCTTACAACATAATGAACTCAGTCACATATTGTTGTGTCTTTAGTCTTTTGTAAAGTTTTCTACTTTTTGGTGTACTTCTTGTACATGGGCATGCTTGCCCTTTTATAATGAAAATAATTTATACTTCATAAATAACAGCGAAAGCTGTTGCCTTTTAGCTCTCCATTCGGTATCTAATTTATATTCATGTTGTTTGGATGTGATGAAGACCTTGAATTGAATGCTCCATTTTTTCTCACTTAGTCCAGATAGTTTATGGTCTGCTGGATCTTCTTATGTTCCCTTTGTGAATGGTGCAGATCACGTCTCTTTATGGTGGTCCTTTGGAGTTCCTTTTTGTGGTTGAAAGTACCGCTGATCCTGCTTATCATGCTGTGAAGCAATTATTAATGGATTTTAAGGTGTGATATTAGGGCTTCTTTTGCATTCTGAGTTGGTATCTCCAAAATTGAGGAGTTCGTATTATTTGTTCATTTAATGTTTGCCTTTTGGTTTGCATAGCATATTCAGCACTAATTTGATGTTTAATATCTTTTTGTTTTGTATAGCCTGATTTTCTTTGAGAAAGATTTTGCATAGCAGAAATATTCATTACAATATTTCATGAGTACTATTTATTGTCTTTGAAACTGGAATATAGGTTTTATGTTGATGCCCATGTTACATTTTTCATCATTGGATCGATCCTTTGTACCCCTTGTTCCCCTTCTCTTGATCGTTATCTTTCACTGCCAAGAATCATTTTATTCTTCTACTTCATCTTTCTTGGAAAATTCTATTCAACAGTCGCATGTTAATTGGAAATGGTCAAAGCAGAGGCACAAGAACAATCTGAAGTTCGTTATTAAAGTAATTTGCGGGAACGGCTTAAGACTTGTGATAAACGGCATAGAAAAGAGCAAAGAAGCAAAATATCCAAAATAAAAAGAAAAGAAAGAAAGAAAAGGATCATGAAAGATGAATTAGAGGAGGTAGTCTATGTACATTACGAGGGTTTTCTTTGAATCAGTATTTAGTCAACGGCTCATGGATGGAGCCAATAATATAATTTTTTATACTAAGATGATGAACAGCTACATTAGGAATGACATTATTTTAAGGTGCTATATTAGGAATGTCTCCTTTCCTCTCTTTCTGCCCCTTTCTCTCTTGGGAATTGACCGGATTTTCTTATCACTCATGAGATCATCTCCCAGAGGAATTAATCTCTTCCGTTCTCTGATGATTGATCTCGTGTCCAAATGAAAAGATGGCGATTGTCATTTGCAGGATGGAAGTATTTACCTAATAAGTCTTCAATATGACATTTTCCCGTGTCATGAAGTTAGAATTTGTACCTGTCTGTGTGTGTTTGTCAAGCTCATGTTGCATTTATGCATGCATTCTTAAACTCTGCAGTTGTTTCATATTCTGCATGCAGGATGCTGTTGATGCTAAGGTTATTGTAGCTGGTCTGTCAACAACTTGTAGTCAGAAGATTCACAATCAATTGGTATGTATCACAAGTTTATTTTTTACCGTTAGAAATCTTGAGAAGCTCTTTTTTCTTCTTTTTATTGATGAGGCAAACCAATCCTTTTACCTCTTTCGGAATGGAGGTCATGGACATCTTTATTACCATTCTTTGCTTTTCTATGATGGAACAATTTGTGTGAATAGAGTTCAATGTTGTGCTTTCATTCTTGATGCATGAGTTATAAGAGATGACACTTAACTCTTAAATTTCATTTACTTTGTACCGTGAGTATGAAAGTCTTGAAAAATTGAAAGCATTTAATGGTAGGATGAACAAATTAATGAAATAGAACAATTGAGAGTCGTAAATTCTGTTTTCTGTTTCAACTGCCTCTTATTTCTTTACCAATTTCTATAGGTAAAGAAATAATTCATCTAGCTCCATGAAAATCCCTATTTCTCTCTGATTCTGCTCTCTCTCTCTCCTCCCTTTCTAATATCTAAATTATGGTTCTTCAGTATTTTGTTGAGGTGCAATTTAAACCATTATTCCTTAAAAACCAGATTGCAGTCAGTGCTTTTTCAAGCTTATATGATCCCATTTAATGTGACTGATAGACCAAAAGAATTTAAGAGGAGGGACAAGTCTAGCACTAGGGTGTTTGTGAATCAAAATTTAATGTCTGGGTGGTCACTTTAGATAGATTGTTTTATGAACTAGTATTTCTTTGGCCTTCCTTAACCAAAAAAAGGACATTTTTTGTAGGTTGGGGTGGATCAAATGCACAAAGACACCAAGTATGTCTTATTCCTTGACGACGATGTTAGGTTGCACCCTGGGTCAATTGGAGCCCTTACTACTGAAATGGAGAAGAATCCAGATGTAATTTCCATCCTGAAGCAACTTTTTATTCTGGCACAGTATGCCAGCTCACTAATCAAATCGATATTTTATCTGTTATGTTAGAGATATGTAATATTTTGTCTTTATGCTTGCCACAGATCTTTATTCAAACAGGATATCCTCTTGATTTACCATCTGGAACTCTGGGAAGTTACTGCATTTACGGATATCACATGGTATGATGGCATTTATGCCCTTGTCATGTTTCTCTATATTTATCGTCTGTCAAGTTTGTTTTTGGTTTTTGCTTCTATGTTTAGTAGTTCATCTCTGTGTAATGTGGAGGGGGATTTTAGAGTAAGCTGGTCTATCACATGGTTTTTATGAGGCTCTTTTTTTGTTTTTATATCTTGTATGGGAATGGACTCCAGCTTTTAAATGCTGTTGGCCAAGTTGTATCTTCTCCTCTAAATCTGATGGTTTATGAGCTTCCTATAAAATTTGGGATTATGCGTCTATGTTACCTTGGCAAGACTTGAGTGCAACTGATTTAATTAGTTTGTAGCTGTGCTAATTTTTACCTTGTTGGTCCATTGCCATTTATTACAGCCGTGTTCAATGGGATTTGCTACTGGTGGAAAAACATTCTTCCTCTGGGGAGGATGCATGATGGTTAGTTTTTACCATCGAATTTGTTTCCTGTTTCATGAGTACAGCCATGTTCTGCATTTGGCAAACATTCTATTGATATAGCATCTGGTTCCAAGTTACTTTATACCTTTTTAATTGCAGATGCATGCAGACGATTTTAGAACGGACCGCCATTGTGTAGTGTCAGGGCTTCGAGATGGGGGCTACTCAGATGACATGACTCTAGCAGCTATAGCTGGTAAAGTTTACCTCCAGTTGCTCGCTGCTAAATGAATATTACTGCACAAGAGTGGGAATGCAACTGGGGCATACCCCCCTCGCTGTTCTTTGGAAAGCCAATATCCAAGAAAACAGGATTTCGAGTTATTGTCCTTATTCTGCAACTATCGACATTTTAAGAAGTGTCCTGCCTATGTATCTACCTGCAAATATGTACACTGATCTAGTTTCTCCTTTGAACTTTTGTTTTTTCCCTTTTATGTGGTAATATTATTGTCACGGGAAGATATTTCTCAGGATATATGTAACTTAAGTAGTCATTTTTTATTGCAGTAATTGTTTTGGTATAGTTACTTTTGTTGATCATATAGCCCTCTTGGAGATGTTAAATATTGACCCTCTTAATGACCGCTGGCACTGCGGTGCTTTGCTACTTGTTTTTAGCTATTGATGCTCTAGTGACTAGTTGTGAGACATGATTCTTTTCAAAATCTCTCTTTTTGGTGGAAGCTATCATCTCTTATTCCTTTTTTTTTTATGTGTTTTGCTACTTTTTTCTAGGGGCACACAAGAGGCTCATTACGTCACCACCAGTTGCAGTCTTTCCACATCCTCTAGCAACCGATCTCACCTTTCCTAGGTTTCTGAAAAATAGATTAAGATCTTTTATGAAATATTGATATACATTGTGATAACTGTTTGCTGTTGGCTTACATTATACTTTGTTGTGGTTACGTGTAGATATTGGAATTATTTGAGGAAGCAAACATTCGTACTGGAATCATATACAACAAAGGTTAACTGGATCATGAATCGGGCTTTATTTACATCCCACTGCTATCTGTCTTGGGGTTTTGTAGCTCCATACGTCATGGGAGGGATTCATGTGGCAGCAGCACTGAGATATTATCTTAAAGGATACTCTCTGGAGGATACAGTCATGACATGTAGTGGTGAGCACACTTCTCTTATGTAAGTAGAAGTATAGTGCATCGCTGTAGCCATTTCGGTCATTTGTTTTTCCTTTTCCTAGAACTGTTACTTACTGGAAACTTTATCATGTCCTCATTGTTTAGTATAACGGTGATATGATTCTAAATCTTAGTATTGAACTGTACATTTACCAGTATGCTATTCCCATTATTTGAAATTACTAGATCTTTTTTGTGTTTAGTAGTTCATAGTTGTTCTTGAAAATCTGTCTATCCTATTATTAGTTTAATGTCTGTCAAGAAAAAATCTGTTTATGCTACAGTAAAAACTAAAATTTATATTTGTGAACGGATCACATGTTTTTCAGTTATTGCTTTTTTGGTTGCATATTTCACCCTCTTAGATGCACATATTTTTGCACTTTGTCAGGGTTGTTACTTGCTGGATGCCTTGCCATATGCACAGTGATTGAGCTCCTTTCCATGTGGAACTTGACAAGAATTGAAGTTCACTTATGCAATATGTTATCTCCCGAGGCACCTCAACTATCACTTGCTTCTTATAACTGGTGTCTTGTAAGTTCATTCAGACATCGCCTATAAACCAAACAGTTCATTTCTTTTTCTTCACACTTGCCATCGAAGATTTGATATTCTTTGATGGACTACAAGATTTCTGCTGACTGCTTGCTGACAAATATAAGATTAAAAAGTGGATACATTTGCACTTGAATGTGACAACCACTATTGGTTAAATTTTAAAATGTATTGCTTAAGAATTTTTCTGTTGTTTATTGGAAACAAATGATTGATATAGTGAAGCCCGACTAGTTCAGAAATTGAGGAATAATAGTTGAACCAATCTAGTATAAAAATAATCTAGATTTCAGTATGAAAATCCTGTATGGTCCTGTTTGCTGTAGTTCTTGATCACAATACCTTGGTCAGAAATGTTTTATTGTTTGATCTTTGATGTCTTATTGAGCAGGTATTCATAGCAATGCTGGTTGACAATTTCTTATATCCACTATCTGCAATGCGTTCTCATCTTTCTCAGTCCATCAATTGGTCTGGCATCCGATATCATTTGAAGAATGGGAAGATATGCAAGGTATGCCTTTCTAAGATACCCTTCTGCTTTCAGAGCATTATTATAATCTTTCATATACATCTGCTTGTTCTAGGATTCGGAGTTCTCTTTATCCCTTAGGCTAATTACTTGAAAGAAAAGCTGGGTGTAGCACAGAGAAATGTTTTCTTTTCTGTTGAAAGTGAACTTTTTCTTTCGATCATGAAAAAGAAACTTTCACTAGTTCTCACTTTTATATTTTCCATTGAATTATTTGATGTTCCACAATAGGTGTACAAGAGTATCTCAAAGATCTTGAGTGGGCTTACCTCCACCCTTTAAGGTTTTTGTTTAGATGTTCAAATTACTTCACACGGTTTCAGATTCGTTTTTTGTAAGTCCATACTTGCACTCATATGTACAAAAAATTCGTGTGTGAACCCGAAAACCATGTTGCAAGTGGAGGGGGTAGGGAGTTCAGTCATATAAAATCTCATTGTGTCTCATTATGATATCAGCATGAGCTAAGTTGCTTGGACTCTTAAAAATATCGATGAGTGCGTCTCAGATACTCTAAAAATAGTGCATTCTTGGAGGATCCGAGAAAGGTGCGACAACATTTTTGAAGAGTCCGAGCAACATAGGACATGGGGTATATAAGCATATCTAAAGAGGTTATTAATGATCTTGGGTTTGACTACTTTATTTACAACAATAATAATATACCCAGTGTAATCCTACAAATAGAGTCTATGAGGTGGTGCGTACCTACTAATTGTAGAACGGATTACACACACTAGAAGGGGGGCTGAATAGTGGGTGTGGTATTTTGACACTTTTTGCGAAAATGTAGAAGACAAAGAAAAACACAATAATGAACACAAGATATTTATAGTGGTTCGGCCAACTCTTGCGTACTTCCACTACCTAAGTTATTCAACCTTAGACTTTTCACTAACAACAAAACCAAACATAATCACTTTCAAAGCCAAGTGAGAACTTTTACACTTTCTTGAATTTTGGCTCAAGAACAACCCTTCTATTTTGAAGTTAGAAACTACAAAATGTTTCTCAACTCTTTTACAACTTTCAACAAACTATTACAACTCAAGAATAAAAGATTTA
>JBDJHY010000014.1:2623445-2634486 GCA_039654485.1 Withania somnifera | reverse complement strand
GAACATTACGATTCATTATTTGATAGAATTTGCAATTCTAAAACTCAAATATTCTTGATAGAAACTTCAATTTGACAACCTTACCTTAAGACAATTTATTCACATCTCTGTAATTAATAACTGAGGAATTCTGAATGCTTCCAAGACCTTTGAATAAGGTTATAGATATGCAAATTCTGTGTAATTTTCTGTTATTGTTGTTGCCAAGCCAAAGATTATTAATGTAGTGATATATTGCTCGCTTTGAACGAAACATATATTTCTTTTAAAAGGTCTCGCGCTTTCTTTGCATATGTTATAATGTGTAGCTTCTTTTACAGATCAATTTTCAAAATGAGACTTTATTCGCATATCAAACAAACATTTTCACGAGGTTATTTATGAGTTACTACGGACCTTTGAGGTCACAGATAAGAGAATTAAGATTCGAGTGAACATCTTATCAACATATATATCTTGCAAAAATAGCTATTCTCCAAATTTAAGGGTAACTATATAAAACACAATACTATACGAGTCAATTACTCCTGATACCACTAGTTTATGAAATTACATTTCGTACCACTTTTTTATGCGCGATATCTACGGAGGGTTCTGATATATTACTTGGACGCGACTCATAACTCAAGAAACCCTCCATATCCATACAAAGGATCACAATACATAACTTGGACATAATACATAACTCAAATAACCTTCTAAATACATATAAATACATATTAAGTCATTCAAATACACTGTTAGACACACGATACACAGTGGTAGAGCCATGATTTTCATTGAGGGGTTCAAGATTTGACAAGTAAACACACGAACTAGCCGAAAGGGATTCGACATAAAAAATAATTTTAACCGTATATAAATAATATAGTTTTCTACCGAAGAGGGTTCTGTTGATTCTGTTGAACCCAATCATAATAGTATAGCTCCGCCACTGGTGATACAGGTGGTGTATCACGCATATCTGAGCACTGTTCATATACAATGCCATACACATCTGAGGCAGTTTAGATACATTAAAAAGGTAATCTATTCTATAATTTTTTAAAAGTAAAACGATAACATGTACATATGTTTAAGAATAGTTGGTCAATATGTAATTTATTCCAAATTTAAATACCTGCCCAAACTACACTTTGGACAACCCAACTGGCCCAAATGCAAAGCAGGCTTGTTAAATTAGCTTCTCAGATCACAAAAAGCTCAAACGCCTGCTTCATCAATGGAGAATCCAGCAAATTTGAACATCTACAAAGCTTCACGAACCATAAAACGAAGTGAAAATACTCTCTACAACGCCTTACGATCAATCTACGAAGATTCAATATTCGTCGGCGAGATTTCTCAGTTATGGCCTCAACTTCCGCTGCTTGCAAATCTACGTTGTGGTCTTTGGTACTATAAAAAGTTTCACTCTACTTGCTATTTCAAGTCGACTGATGGACATACCAATAACTGGTCTTTCAATACTTCTCGTCTTAACCTCCATGTCGCCCTTTTGGCTGGTAACCTTCCTTATGTCTCCATCTTAGGTGTATATGTGTATATATTTAAGGTCTCTAATATTAATATATGTATAGGTGTAAATATGATTTATGTGTATATATGACTGCACCCCCTCCCTTTTAATTAGATGAAAATGTATATGTATGAATATGTGCATATGTTTAAAGCATCTTCTAATTAAGCGGAGAGGTGTATATGTATATGTATGAATATGTCTATATATTTAAGGCTTCTTCTAGTTAAGTAAACAATATTGGCACATAGCTCAGTCTGTTCCATTTATATAACGTCATTTGGTTGGATGCTGAAAGTTAAGTTATCGAGTGATGCTCCATTATGTTTTATTTCTTTTTAAAATAGAGAACGGCAATTGTGGCCTTTGGTACTCTCAATAATTCCATTCTACGTGACACACGAATAAGTAGTCTTTCAATACCTCTCTCCTTTAATCTCCATGTTGAAATCTATATAAGGTCTATTCTAGTTAATTGAAGTAGATTTTGGGCACATAACTCGCTTTGTTCCATTTATATGAAGGCATTTGATTGGACACTGAAAGTAATTGCTTAACATATTGAGTTATACTCTTCCATTTTTTTTAAAGTAGCAAACCTCCATCTTGACCTTTAACACTGACAAAAATTCCACTCTACCTGCTATTTCAAGTCAACTGATGGACACACCAATAAATGGTCTTTCAATACCTCTCGTCTTAACCTCCGTGTTGCCTTTCGTGCTGATAACCTTCCTTATATCTTTTACTTAATGTGGATGTGTATATGTATATATTTAAGGCCTCTTTTAATTAAGTGATGAATATCGACACATAACATGCTACATTCCATTTATATTAAACGTCGAAAGTTTGTTTAACATGTTGAGTCATGCTCTTTCGTTTTGTTTTGTTTTGTTTTTCAAAATACAAAACCTTCGCCGTTGCCTCTGGTTCTCACAAAAATTTCTCTCTACCTGCTATTTCAAGTCAACTGATTGACGCACCAATAGCTGGTCTTCCAAATCCCCTCGTCTTAACCTCCATCTTTCTGGTAATCTAACTTTATGTCCTCTATTTAAAGTGTATATGTATATATATTTAAGGCCTCTTCTAATTAAGTGAAGAATTTCAGCACATAGCTCACTTTGCTCCATTGATACGATGACAATAGATTGGATATGGAAAGTTACTCCCTCTATCCCAATTAGGTGTCTTAATTTGACTAAGCATGGAGTTTAAGAAACAAAGGAGATTTTGAATCTTGTAGTTTTTAAATTAAAGATGTGCCTAGTCCTTTAAATCTTGTGGCCTTAAACTTGCCAAGTATAATGTTGGAATTGGAAAACTTGCTAAATATACAAAGAGGCACTCTTTTTGGGACAAACAAAAAAGGAAAGTAAACACTTAAACTGGGACGGAAGGAGTAACTGTTTAAGATGTCACGTGCTTGTCCATTTTGTTTTTTCAAAACATTGCGGTATTTGACAACAAGGAGTAATGATAAATAGAGATAGAAGACTTCTTTTCACATATTAATTGAGATGTATAATGTGCCAAAAGTAAGTTTAGCTAGCATCTCATTTCATAAAATGTCGTGTAACTTCCTGCAAAAGCAAAAAAAGAAAGGACAGCCCAGCGCACTAAGCTCCCGCTATGCGCGGTGTCCGGGAAGGGCCTGACCACAAGGGTCTATTGTACGCAACCTTATCTTGCATTTTTGTCAGAGGCTGTTTTCAAGGGTTGAACCCATACCTCCTGATCACATAGAACAATTTTACCAGTTACTCCAAGACTCGCTTTCTACTTCCTGCTAGAGCATGAAGCGGAAATATGGGAACATTATGATTAAAGAGTTTTCAAATATAGATTGTGTTAACTATTTCGGAAAAGACCAAAGGGAATATTAATCAACTAGAGTTTTCTATATCTGCAGATTCTAATATTTGAAATGGATAAAAACGTCCCAACTTTTTTCTGAGTTGAGTCAGAAACTTGTTTGTAGGGATATCCTAGTTTGGCTATTTCCTTACTATGACTTAGTTTCATTGGAGACGCTTCCACCAGGTGCTTAGTTATTCGCATGTGAAAAAACCATCGAGTCAATTCCTTTCTTGGAAAGTTGTTTATCTGTGGCTTGATTAGCTCCATCATGCACCAATTCAGTCACAATATATTCCATGTAGATCCAAAAACCATTGGAAGTCTACAAAATCAGCTATTCAGCTAAACTCAATTGCTAGTGGATTTTAGATATAAATGAGAACATCAAAGTTATCATCTATTACATTGAAGAGGTAGAGGGTTTAGATGTTACAGAGAAGAAGTAGGTTATCAAAAAAAAAAAAAATGTTAAGGTGAAGAAGTAGAGGGTTCAGAATTTAAGATTGGTTTTTCTTGTTTCTAATAAAAAAGTTAACATAACTAATGTTATTGATGAAAAATATACGAAGTAATGGTAAAACAAATACAACTACAACATACCCAGTGCACAAGTGGGGTTTGAGGAGACTAGAGTGTATGCAGACCTTACCCCTATCTTGGGAGGTAGAGAGATTATTTCGATAGATCCTCGGGATAGTAAACCAAAATCATTGTTTAATTTATATCTACTCTTTTAATATAACTTGATTTTATTTCCAATTATAAACTGAATAGAATAATCTAAGCTTGTCTAACATAACATCGAGAATATGGCTCCGAAAAATTGCCCGTATAAATAACAGGAATATTTTCCTCTTCCTTCCATTTTGTTCCATCTTTGTTTATATACTTGATATAGCCCCTAGCTAATTGCTAATTGATGGTTAGGACAGAAGGGAGGGTGTATGATTGTTGATTCAACAAGGAAAGGGAAGAGGTTTCCAGATAGCATGTCAAAGACAATACCAATTTGGACCTGCGTATTGAATCGTGCCATTTGGAATTACAGAATGAGATTTGGCTTGACTGGTAATGCAGAAAAGAATGTAAGTAACAACTTATTCTTTTGGTGTATGGTTATCTTTTTAGGAATATAGATAGTTTAATATCTTCTTCTGTATTGAAAGAAAGTTCTTAGTTGTCTTTTGTTAATTGCTCAAGTTGGAGAATTTTTTAAAATATCTTCTTTCTCCTGATTGTGAAGTTATATAGGCAGTGTCCTTTCACCTGTGACTGATGTCATGAAAATCGTGCATTTTTGTGTATCATCTGTACTTACAATCTGGATAGATATGTCCATTGCCTAGTTAAAAAACTTCACATAGAGTGGGATGGAGGGATTATTAGATACTTTTGGTGTAATTTTGGCACGAGTAATGGTTACTTAACTTAACTTATGAACAGAACTGATTATTGAACTGAGGCTGATTTGTTTGATTATTTGACACAATGGATATATAGAGACATGTATAACTTAGATATTTGATAGATTAGAGGCCAAGTACTTAGAGGGGGAAAAGATGTGATGAAAGTAAAACATCTGTATTTCTTATGAAAAGAAATTCAAGGCTTGTGATCGATCGGGCTTTTTGCTTGTCTAACTTGTCTATGACTGCATCAGGCCTGAAACTTTAATGCATAATGTGCAATGTTGGCTTGTTATTTAGGATAAGTTGTAATTGTGCCCCTGCATATGAACATCAGTACACACACCCACACACAAATGGCTTATGTGTTCATGAGCTTAGTATATGATCTGTGAATTCATTTGGACAGGAGTCGAATGATTCCACTGAATGTAGTAATACTATTAATGAGGACTCATTTAGCTGGGATTGTTCCTTGCATCTACCTTTGTGGGTCTCAAATACTGAAAGAGCGCTTATTGAGGAGCGTTTAGAGGGATGGACCAAGGATCTGGAGGCTAGTGGAGCTGATATTGCCTCCATTTCATTGTCCCTGGGAAAACCGCTGCGCCCATTATGGATTTCACAAAAAACTGTGATCTGGTTAAATGAAGTACCTGATTGTGATTCTTGGGACTTCACTCCAATAATACTTGTTTCTACGTCCTCCCCAAGCAGCAATTTTCAGCAAAGAACGACCTCCGAATTTAGTTGGAGGTACATAGCTGGAGCTGGAGACGATGAGGAAAGTTGGGCAAGGGGCCTGTCGCCAAATCTTTTCTGGAAACATGCTTATGATCTCATAAGCTCTGGTCCTGATACGTGCAATAAGAAGGTAGCTGATATTGTTGAAAAGGGCAGGGTATACCGTGCACAAAGGGGAGAAAATGCTCCTCAAGTATCTATTAAGCCTTCAAAATCTTCTGCGAGTAGTGGCCATTTTCCTACTCAAGAACAACTAGAACTTGAGCCTCTACATATGAACATAGATGAAAAGTTGTATGATAATAATTCCATATCCTGGCTTGGGGAAACGAATCTAGCAGTTGGCACAACTCAGCTTGGTATGCTTCATCTGTTCTGTTATTTAATTTATATTACTTCTAAAATAGCAATATACCTTGCAGTTCATTGAGTTTGTGCGCTACCGGCCCTTTGCTATATTTCTGCATGTGGTTTGAGTTTATGCTGTGTCATGTTATGAACTGAATCCTTTTGTTGGTGAGGCACCTGTATAGAGTAAAATCTAACCAATACTTAGTAGAATTTTAAATTGAAAGTGGAGGTTAGTTAACTACTTGGTAGTTCGAAACATGGTCTATGCTTTTAGATCTTAATGCTTTGTGAGTTAAATATACTTTTTACGTGGGCTATGACCAGTGTTATCAAAAGCGAAAAACGTAAAAAAGCTCAGGTCCTCTGGGGTTCAAGCGCTAATAAAACATGAGCTTTATTGAAAAAAGGTGCAATAGGATAAAAAGTATACGAATGTCTGTATAGACGAGATGAAGAATCATAAGCATGATAACAAATATATGGACAAGAAAATTGAAAAAAAAATGATAATGTGAATTATCAACGTATCAATTGTTTAATGTAGTGTCTTCAGGATTACATTCATTGGCAAGGCAAAGTATGCCTTGGAGCCTTGATGACGACATTGAAGTGCTCATAAAGTTTGACGGAGCGCTCAACATGTTTTGAGCCTCGCTTCAGGGCTTAAGTATGTCTTTGACTACACTGGAAGTGATTAACCATTTTTCAGTAATATGCTGCCTTTTTTGAAGTTCGAGCACATGCATTGTGAATATACCAGAATTTCTGAAGTCTAAACACCATGACTGCTTTGTGTTTCTTTTTCTCTTTCGGACTGCTATGATCTTTTCCCCTTTTAGAGAGTGTAAATTCGTATGCATTATGCTGCAGAATCCCCACATTTACTGGATATACATTCATGAGTTAAATAATGCCACTGATCAGAGCATGTAATTCCTTTCTCGTTTTTTAATTGATTTTCTAATCTTTATTTGGTGTCATTGGTTTATTTTTGTCATGAACCTTTTGCAATGGTCACTCCGATTGAAAATTTACCGTGCAGCCAAGGATGCATCTAGTTGTGATTGTGTATTGAGTTGTGATTTGGAGACTAATTCTCTTTGTTTCAAGGACTTGGAAGCCCATCTAAACCTTTCTATTGTGGTGTGTATGACTTCCTTAAATGTCTATTGCCCATTTACCTAATCGTTGGCTAATAATTAATCTCGTTTATCTTTGCTTTGTTTCCTTTTGGGGTATTGTGAACAATACAGAGCTCGAAGTTTGATCGGTTTTCTTTGTTAAGAAATCTTCCTTCAGCGGTGAATTTTGCTAGGAATAACTTGAGAAAAGGGAAGAGACTCCTAGTTTGCTGCAGTAGTGGTAAGTATGACTTTACTGTGTTGCCGAGTTTGTTTTCCACGTGCCATTTGACCATTGTGCTAACTCACGGTGAAAACTGAAAATATTTGGTCGTACATCAAGTTCCTTGGGTGGGGGTGTAGGATATAGGCTTTGAAGAGGAGACTATGTAGCGACTCTGGCATCGGCTGCCTTTGAAGATGATGAGGCACGAGAGAAAGTAGTAGGGACGCTAGATCTTTTTCTGTCTGCATTTTCACCAAGTTTGCCAAATTCATTGACCAAAGGCATTACAGTAACAAGTTACCATTTTTTAAAAAAAAGGTGTTACAGTGATAAAGTTTAGTTCGTTATGCTTTTAATGGGAGTCTTCTTTTATTTTGCATGTCGTCTGACAACTTCTCTGGTTTCTTCTCAATATGCCAACTGATTGTTCTGTTGCTTTAATTGTTTTTGGCTGTAGTCGTAAAAGACTTAACTCTGACGGAAGTTATTTGTTTGTGTTTGCAGGGGAAGATATCAGCATCTGTGTGTGTTTAGCAATCTTGATGACATTATTTGATGACAGAGGTTTGCAAGACTATCTTATTTCAATTTGCAATTGTTAACTTTTCCTGTTACAACTAGAACAAATTGTTGCTAAATTTTGTCTCAAATAACCTGGAAAATGTAGCTCTTCTCGAGGTTTCAAGCAAAAATTCTAACTTTCGAGTGCTTTCCTTAGGGCACTTCGATGAAGGGAGGTTTTTTAGCGAGACACAAATTACTAAGTTGGAGTTGAGACGACGATTGGTGTTTATCTGCCAATTTGCGGTGAATGCTCGCCCGTCAAGAGGAAATCTTAAGCAGGTTTTTAATTATCTCTGTGGAGAAAATGTTGCGACAACTTCTTAAGGCAACTTAGTTCAATATCTACGCGTCAAAACACGATCATCAAACTCATAACAGGGTAGCAGAGGTTGATCTGCATGTTGAATGAGCCCCAGATGAAGAGTTCAAGGTTTTAAAATTCCAATGAACCCCAGATGCTCAGGTGTATCTTTGATTTTACATTCTCCATTTAAGTTTATTGTAAAACTAAATTCCTTGAACAATGATCAATCAATTAATTAATTAATATAGCCTTCTTGCATTTTATTATAGTATCATTCAGAGGTTCTGTTTTCTACTTCATTTGTTGTTTGACCAGTGGCTGACCCAGGATTTAGAGGTCGTGAGTGCCAAGAGGTTCAAACACATGTATTGACATCCTAAGTTTTAAGGTTCCACATAGAAACCAAAGCACCCATCTATCTTGTTGGTTTCATGGGTGCTTTTCTCCATCTCATATTAATTTTTATATATTTTTTATATAGTTATACCTTTTCCGCGCCGAGTTTAATTGGTGCCAAAGCATACCAATTATACAACTCAAAAACTACGTTTTCCCATGTGTGTTATTGAGTTGAAAGTGTTCATTACAGAAATATACACAGGTCATAAAGGAGAAACATCCATGCTTTATAGGATTGTCACATGTTACTTCGTATGTCATAATTTGAACACATGACTACATACTGACAATCCATAAATGCCTAACTGATGTGGACCTCAACAGAACTTGCATAGATATCTTCAATATCTTGTTGAATCTGCTTAGTAGAATTCCCAACAGATTGTGCACAATCACTTATATCAATTAGCTCAAGTGGTGTTATTTCTGCAAAATCTTCGAGGTATTGAATCCAAGTAACAGCAAGCCTTGATGAACAGTTGTTCAAGGCACGGAAAATGAGTACTACTGGCTCTCCAGTAGTGGATGCCCAAACGTTTAAGTAGCAAGTACTTCAAGTGAGGAAACCCTTCCTCAACTACTTGCCACACCACGCCTAGGCAAGCATCATATGCTAGTTTGAGGGCCTCGAGAGTTCGGGTAACTTAGCATTGATGCTCAAATCCTCCCGCAACAAAGAAGTCCCGCTAAAGGCTAACTTGTTAAGGTTCTGTGGAAAATCACTCGGAGAAGGTAGGAGAAAAAGTGGAACATGATTTGCAGGAGGAGCAATATGTTGTGAAGTAGCAATATGAAATTCCAATCCCTCAAGCTGATGTAAGTAGTAAAAATAGAGGATGTCCTTGCTATTGCGAAAGTCTTCTTGGATGCCACTTATTTGCTACTTCTTTAAATTGGGTGAATAGTTGAGGTGTGCAAAATTGGTCTGAACACCATTATCCAATAAGTAAAAGAAAGGCATATACATAAATATGTCCTTTAACTTGGTTTCAGATTAATATCCATGCCCTCCAACTTTCAATGTGCACAAGTAGACACTTAAACTTGTATAGAGTTGAACAAGTTGGCACATGCGTCCTACATGGCAATTTCACTTCTCATTGGCATCCTATGTATATTAAGCAATGTAGGACATGTTTGGCAACTTATTCAACTACATACAAGTTTAAATTATTAATTGTGTATATCCAAAATTAGAGGGCATGAATAAAATCTGAGTCCAAGTTAAATAACCCCCTTATGCATTATGCCTAAGAAAATCTTCCCACCTTTTTCACCAATATTGAACATCAATGGTCTTTCAATCTGATCTTTTATTGCAACTCAATTATCCATTTCTCATAAAACGAGGTCACTCATAGTTATTAAATAGGTTACCAACAACATAGGCTGTGTCATACCACAAATGAGGTTTGGGGAGGGCGGGATGTACACAAACTTTATTCTTAATTTTGGAGTAGAGATGTCATTTCCAATAGACTATACTTGGCTAAGTACTGACCTTTTAGAGTAATTCTCGTCCTCCACATCTTTTTATCTAGACTCCTGCACCATGTTAGATAGGTTATCGATATCTCCAACCTCTTTAACAAAAGTGTGACTCCAAACATTGAACTTTCAAAATAACCATATCACTTTATCAACAAACAAAAATAGGAAAAAACTAGAGCTAAAAAATGCATAAATCACCAAAATCAACTTAAAGTTACAGAAGCATTAACTTCCCATTCAGCCTCCCCCAATTCCCTACTTCTCTTCTTCAAGGAATCCCAACGTAATATGCAAGTTTAGAAAAAAAAAAATTATGTTAATGCCACCGCCAAACTAAAAAGCAAGCATCAAGAACTTGGTCTGAAACTAACATGATCAACAATTGTCTTTTGATGACCATGGAATCCCCGAGCACCAACTGGCACACGGTTCAAAACTTGGTGAATAATGGGCTCGTCCCTGTGCCCGTCTACCCTTAAATACACATGCTCTCACCACTAGAACAATGCCTTGGGAACAACATCATCAACATTTTGTAAAAGTTGAAATACGAGTAGCTGAAGAAGTAAGTTTTCACAAATTTGATCATTCAATGTTTATAAGGAGTTCAACATCATATTGCTTTATGTAGTTGTAATAAATTAAGATTAGAGAGACTAAGATCAAAATTCTTTTCTTTTCCTTTCGATGAGATTGAGTGGCTATTCAAAAAAAAAAAAACTTCCCAAATATGTATAATTCTTGATTTTGTGTATTGACTTCTTCCCCTATATCCTAGACATATAGAGTAAGAGTTACCTTGTGGCGGAGCCACATTCAGGGTGATTAGATGCACATACTTTGCCGGAAAATATGTGGTATATATAGGTTAAATGTTAACTATTATGAGTTATATTCAATTTCTCACACCCTTAGCATAATTGAGAAGGAAATTTGCACATCTTTCGTTAAATTTTTGGCTCCGTCACTGCATACTTATCATAGTGGGAGATATGACATTAATTGCATTACAAGTTGGACCCAACACTGCGGTTATAAAAAAAAATTAATACA